>LWMK02000970.1:0-18427 GCA_001693075.2 Taenia saginata
GGGTGTTTGCTACAAGTAATTAGGCTGAATTTTGAAGAGTGGAGCTTGTTATTATGCAAACAATTGTGCTAAAACACTGTATGTCAAAAAGGTAAAATTAAATTCAGCCCCACCTTCTCAAACATACTGCCTAACGATTCGTAAACTGCACTCTAATCCGCAAGTCACTAACACCGCTGATGCAGTATTTATATCCCTGATTATCTAGAGGTTAAACGGGGCAAATCAGTACGGCGCTCCCCAGTCAAGATTTAACGGACGAAGCGTGAATCATTCATTTAACCAAGAATCTACACACGCCCAAATCATCGGGTTTTGATTACAAGTTGCTAATAACTGACTGCTTCTTTGAACAAACCTCCATCTTTGGTCGTGGGATGGTATCATCAAGTGCATTGTTTTTGCTAAGTGAAGCAATTTAGAGCTCCCTCTTCTTCACCTTCAATACCCTGATTAACCAGGCATCTCCATTCGTGTCTGGTATATCTTTTTCGCTTGAGTTCAAAATGAATTTTCTACTTTCCGTTTTCTCCCTCCATGGCCCTAATAAGAGGAATGCAACCATCTTGGTCGGTCTGCCGCTAGCAATAAAAGCATCCTTACATGCGCACTTTGTAATACGTAGGGATCTCTCCATTAATACCAAGTGCGCCACTGCCCTGCTGAATTTTATAGAGCTCCAACTAGCTATTTAACATCTTAGATGAAGTCTCACCTTCATATGTTTTCGGAGAATCGTTAAATTGTGCGTTCTATGTTTTGTAGAAAAGCCAGTTCCGACCTCCGGAAAGACAGAACTAGGTGCCACTAAATTTGGTTTAGATAGCGGTGCAGAACAAACGACAATTTTACCGAAGTGGACTGCATTCTGCAAAGTTAAATGGATTGCATATAGCTTTTAGTGGTCACGAATTCATAACTAAACATATGGGAGGGAAAGAACGTCCCGTTAAAGCATGAAGCAGTGAGAGATAGTTCGGAGTTGTTTATTCAGGTGAGAATGGACCTTATATAAAAGACTTCATTGGAGAAATGACCTTTATACTGATCGCTATTTTGACTCTTTTGTATCAGGTTGAATGGCAATGATCTTGCCATGATTACTACCTCCTCGTTCTGGTTAGTTAGTAAGGTAACTGGATGGATAATTTAAACCCTTTACCATATCAGACATTAAATAGGAGCCTTGGAAACCTTTTAAAGCAGCAAGTGAACTGAATAAAACAGACCACTACTGACTATCACAGATGTAAGCAGTAGAGTACTCAGTTAAGGCAATCGTTCTGAGGAGGATTTTCACAACGATCAGCAAGGAATGTGGATGTCATTGAGTGTGGGTATATTTTATCTTCTCCCAACTAAATAAACGGTTTAAGTTTCCGTGTGTAACCAGTAAAGCAATATTAATTCGAAACAAAGGGCTTAGGACTTGATAAGAAGAGACAGTTATTATGCACTGGAACTATATCAAAAGCTGTCTAGCAGATATCGGTGATCCGCTGTCCCAATTAACTTGGAAGGAAAGGTATGCAAATACTTGTGGAGATAACTTACCTGTCATGATGTGCAAAGATAGCGTGAGGCTGGTTGTCAAATGAATGGGGTTATTGCCGAAGAGTTTTAATAAGGAAGTTATCATCCAAAATATGGAAGCAGTGGTTTTTAGCACTTGCTACCCCAAAATACACACTGGTAGGATGGATGAAACATTTTGGCTTCAGAACCTTCCAAATGATTTGCACAGTGTCTCAGTGAGGCTAAATAAAGAGGGCATATAACTCCTCCAAATTTGGCTGCAAAAGAATTCCGTCCCAATATAGAAGATGTGAGGTAAAGGCTTAATATCTGGAAAGAGAAAATGTTACCAGTGTGACTGCATAATATTTACTTTAGTCTAATTTTCTGAAATACTACTAAGCGAACCCATACATGGGTCTTAGTCAAGTCGGATCGAGACGAAAATGCAAATTCTGAATTCAACGCACATGCCTTTTGGCCACATTTTTGCCGCAGGAAGTAAATACCAAGTCTAATACAATAAATTATTTCCTACTATTTAATTTCATGCATTTTAATTGCGTCACACAAAGGTAGTTGTCAAAACAAGCGGCACACATGTGTCGAAGAGTAGTTCAGGTCAACTCACAGTGACCAAAGCTGCACCAAGGACTAGTGGAATTTTGCGTGGTGTAAATGCCTAAATGATTTATGTGCTGCAGACTGATGGCCTATCTGCCATGATCATTGATCAAAAACAGGCAATTTCTGTGCTATTTAAGACTTGGCTAGGAACCGGCAGATCCACGAAAGCGCTGGAGTGTTTAGCATTTAGGGCAGATGTCAAATGCTCCACAAAATCAAATTGACCAACAAATTCGCCATTTTAGTATATCGACAATGAGACGCTATTTGCCTGATGTCGTTAGACGGACGAATGAATGTGGCCCCAAAGAATGCACTTCGGAGTGCTGAAACTGCGGAGTTACATAACCTGATGTTAGTCAAATCTGTGGCCGCAAATGAACAAAGCAACAATCTGAAGACGCCCATTGTGAGGCCGGATATGTAGCTCAATTGGACGAATGTGGGCAGAGAACTGTATGGCATCGAAAAAAGTAGAGGCTTTAAAAGATTTGTACTTGGACCCAGTGGTTATCACATTAGCCCTACAGCACTTCCATTTGAGTTTAAAAACGAACTGCAGCATTAAATAAGTAATCTACAGATGCGTTTATGCAGCTCTTTTAAATAGACAGAACACGGGCATCTGTACGTGAACAACTTATCATCATGTCCGCATCATGCATGCGCAGACAGTTGGGGTTGTGAGTGTGTGATAGCAAGTACTGCCGATATGAGAGGAGGAAAAGGGGGGCTGAGTTGAGATACCCACGGTGGTTAAAACCACCTATTCACCAGCTGCGTATGACGCATCAATCGCGGCCGGTTTAAACAGGCCTGCCTACGAGAACAGTGGATGACCCCAGTCACATTGCCACCGTGTCCGCTCTTAACAGCACACACCCGTATAGGTAGGGTGTGATGGCTTGCGTGGCCTAGGCATGTCGCTCGGTAAAGCCGCTATCAGTAGACCAGTATTCAATGCAGCGTCTCAAGTTGCGCCATACTGACGGCACGCCAAAGAGGAAGAATCAATTTTAACCAAACAATTGCGCATTAATTTATTCCGAGTGTAACCACTGCATTGGTATTTGTAGTTCAGATGCAGTGTTCGTCAAATAGTACGGCTACATGGCTTTTATCAAGGTTAGAAGACATAGAATCAAGTTAATAATCATGCGCATAATGGGGAATCTACAATAACATCCCCTTTCGTAATTGACTATCGCAACTAATGTCGGTTAAAGCTTGATTATTTGACATATCCATGCCTGAAGTATCATTTAAAGTTTGGTTTTAACAATACTTACGGCAAAGGAATGCCACAAATGGCCGACCAAATGATAAGGGCAGTGAATGAGCATTTATTCCCTTTCTTTCAGAGTTAGTAAATAAGTAAATAGATGACGAGAAAAAGGATACAAAACTCATGCAGTTACGAAGGACATCACAACCACGAGTGAGGTAGGCGGCAGATCACCAGTTACCGCCGCAGAATACACGAATACATGCAATCGTGGGACTGTCAATATAGAAGCCATCTAGGCAGCAATGTCTGTCAATGATGAGTACGCGACTAAGTCGCCCGGTTGAGCAGCAAACAATATTCAGAACAACTAAAAATAGCCTCCTGTCAATAGACCCCGGAGCTCCAGTTTCCTCTTCAATAGCGAGACCAAACATAAGTAGTTGGGTAAGGAATGCTTCCTATGCATTGTCCGCAAAGTAATACAACCAAAAAGTCATAATACTTATCAGTTGGCCCCACGGCCTCTCCGTGTTTAGTATTGAGCAGTAATTGGCAATATAAGGTTCCAGCACTCTTTCTCTTTCACCTCTTCTCTATTTAATTCGCAAATATCAAAGTTCATGCCTTGTAATGCAGAATTTAAACTCACTTAATGCATCTAAGGTGGGATTTCTTAGCTTTGCCTGAATGATACAAATTCTATGCATAAGAGGTGCCAGTCGCCCAACTTAGACAACCGCTTACATCGCCATCGACAGAGACGAAGGGAACGGCAAGAACGGGGCGAGGGCAAAGAGGAGTGTGGGGTGCAGGGCGAGAGTATCGAAAGAGTGTGGAGGGAGAAGAGAGTAAGAATTAAACATTCTTGAGAGAGATCGCACATTTCATTTTGAGTGCGCATCCATATTCACTCAGTACCCGTGCTTTTGCGTCTTCGTTACATTTGTCCCCTCAAGTCGTAACAATTTTCGTTCGCTCTTCATTCTATTAGTCTTTCTGACTTCCTCATTGTCCTGCGTTTTCCTTTGGTCCTTTATCAAATTGTTTCCCGCGTTACATAACAGAAACAGGGGTGCAAACATATTCAGAGACAGGCGATAATGCAAAAGAGAGCAAGAACAGAGGAAGAGGGATGGCAGAAGGCAGAATCTGCACCCTCTCATTGTTGCCTATTTTACTCAACGAATCTGTCTTCTGCACTTCTGCGCAGAATATTATTCTATTCCTTTCTTTCTCACCAGGTTTCACTTCACCCCGTCTTCTTTTCTGTCGCTCACCTCAACATATACATTGCAGATTTCATATTATTGGAGAATCTGTGGTCGCTCATTAGTTGCGTACCTGCATCTAATTTAGTCCCGCTGATTATTTTTCCTGCTCCTATTTCTCACGTCTGCTTACTCTTCTTCTAATCTGCTTTTCTTTTATTTTCGCCTCCCTTCATTTTATTCTGCCAGTATTTTAACCTTCATCTCTCGGCAAGGAATCCAAATTAGCAGCTTAGCATTGAAATAACGAGAGTCTACACTTGATTCCCACTTTCACTGCTCCAACCCCTGTCTATTTATGCAATAATTCAGGCAAGCAGTATTCAGCTTACACTCTGCGCACCATTGATCATTCGCCTGCCTATCAAGACATTCAATGCGTAAGAGGTGTGCGACAGTCAGTTTAACAATCTCCCAATCAGCCGGTGCAAATAAGTTAAAGGTGGAATGGAGCACCAGAGTACATGACTTCTATTCATCAGCCCATTCGGTCGTAGCTTAGTGACGGCTCTTTGTAGTCGTCAATTTCAAGCGCCATTCTCCTACGACATGCGAATTATTCCACTTCATGATTTTCTTTCGCTTCAACATAAAAGGGTTCGATCACCTGGCTTCACATTATGCCAGAGGTAAGTGTCCGGAAAACGTCTTTCCTAACACATGTCAGGCTTCCTTGTGCAAGACTGGCTGCTGTTCCTATAACTCTTCAATCGATCTCTGCATATCCCTTCTGCGATTACACCTTTCTGTTAACGCTGCGTTTATACAATGAGTTGCGTAGGTTCTTTTTCCACACTAAGCTATGTCTCTTTGATCAGTTTTGTTTATCCGCATGGTCGATGGCAGTTAAATAAATCAGGGAACTGTTAAAAGGATGTCCACACTCATGCGCCGATCATGGCATTAGACAAGTAAAACTGCATACTATTAAGTGAAAGTTCCAATGTCTGAACGCCGGCTAGGTTGAGCTAAAATGTCCAATGCTTCAATAAGCCTTTATCATACTATTATTTGCAATATGCTACACATTTTGGAGTTTAAAAATATACCGTTAAGGTTGCAAACTTACTGACAAAAGGTTAGAAAATTGCTGTGGTTTTCCTTCGGTGCAGTTAACTCAGTGACTCCTTTTCATTGCAATCATGCATGTGAGTGACTTGTTTACATTGCGCCTATGCATGTGTTAATTTTGCATGGCTGACACGCCCATTGCATTTTTGACTACATAGCAGAATGCTATTTATCAAACTGTGGCGATCAAGGACATATAATTGGTCACGTTGCAAGCACACGCACGCACCCACGCAGGGGTACAAAGCGGATTTGAAGGCGTGCCACTCCAGCTTGAAGTCAAAATTGGACACACAGAGACAGGGACGATCATTATGGCAGCAAGCTTGCCTGCAACAACAGCCTTACAATCCCTTTCCCTGTTCTTATTCGTGGCTTTGCCATCGACAGTGGCAGCACCAATGGTGGCGAAGGTGGCAGTAGGTGAAGTGTTAATTCCAGCCCGAAGATCTTGTGCCAGCGGTATGAAGAGCTGCTCTCAAGCCTGTTGCCAAAAGGGCTACCAAAGCAGTCAAGGAATTTGTTGCTGATGTCCTTCGAGTTGTTGAGAAGTGAAACTAAACTACGGTCAGCTCCATTAAAAACTCCTTTTCCCGTGGCTTAAGTGGTAGAATAAACTAGAATACACCTTCCTCTTACTTATAGATTCGTCTACTCTTCTATTTCTACCTCTCGTCCTTCGTGCCTTATTTCATTGCCCATTCATTTACTTTTTTGCAAATTTTAGTGACTGACGCTGCAACTGTGCTTTCTGGACGTGAGAGTCACGAAAGGAGGGCAAGTGAGAGTAGAGGATGGATCTGCTGTCTCATTTCCTCCTAAGCCAGGTGCGTGTGGATCTTGTGCTTTTCCTATACCTTCTATTCCTCTGTACAACTGTGTGCCTTTGTGCGTACTTGTATCAGCTTTTTAGTATATAGCTGAACTCAGTATTTGTGCCCTTTTGCAGATTCTCAGAGTGTTTTTGGTAAAGGGCGGGAGAGTTTGGGCCTTATGCGTTTGTTGTAGAGGTCGTTGGTCTTGGATATGGGATTTGCGGTCACTAGGCTGGTTTACTTGGCAAATAATCTGTCCTTACATCTACTTGACCACTCTGCTGCCCATGGGTTTGTAACTAGACAAGAGTAATTCACGGTCCATCTGTTAGTGAACAAGTTCGTGCGTTTCAAAGAGCAGGCAAAACTTTGCCATTATAAATTGTGCGCGGTTGGAGAATTGGTTTACTGTGCATCACTTTCCATCTCAAAGAACTCATGACATACCCATCATCAACCCTACCTCATAGTGCTAAACATCAAATACGACATGACGGTGCGATAGGGATCAGGTTGCCATTACGTACCGGGGGTGACGGAAGCTCTCGATTGATTGCTTAGCCTTTTGCTGTGCACAACTTAGAGACTTTTTCTATTAAGAACAAATCCTACTGGGGACAAAGAAGTTCACCCAAATCAAGCAGCTGCAATAAGGGAATGGGGTGATAGTCCAAGAAGAAGGGTCATCATCTGACGAAACTGTGGGTATTGATGATTGCAAAGTGAAAGTACTGCTGCGTGCGACAAAGCTAATTGAAACCAAAAGGGTAAGATAAATGTCAAAACATAAATATTAAGACCTAGCATGGATGTGCGTTGTACAAAATTGGGCTGGCGAAAGCACGGTCACGACAGTGTGGGGTGTGGTTTGGTGTACAAGGAACCGCATCTGTCGGAGTACACTGGATAAAATTTGGATGGAAAAGACTTTGTGGTAATGACATGCTTAGGATGTTCACATGAGTGAAGGGCAATACGTCTCATAGTACTGGTCGGAACTAGAGCAGAGAAAGTAAATTTAGCTTGTAGGTTGTAAACATACATTCTAGCAAAAAAGGATAGTTGCATAAGGTTCTAGGACTGTGGACTTCTACTACAGAAATGCTGGCATTCCTCTCCTTTCCGTGCTTGTCGCCCTACACTCTCTTTTAGCTCATTCTGTTGGCCACCAACCAAACGCCAGTGGCAACTAAGTAAGACTGAGCTGACTTGGGCATTCACTAAAAACCGCTTCATTATTTGCACAAAAAGTCTTCAAGGGCACTCAAACGATTCAAGGTTAGTTGCAAAAATCCGCAGCCTTTGCTATTAATGAAAACAATAGATCTACTTACCCGATTGTTCTAGCAATCGTGCTGTCGCTCACTTCTACTGTTACTGCTAAAATTTGCTTTATGAAAAAATAAGGCTCGAGTTTTAACTTCAAATTTAAGATCAGGTAGACGCCCTGTCTTGCAAAGCAGAACGCAGGACACGGAAGGGCAGTATGTGCATTAAGTGCAATTCGTGCCTGTAATAATGACCGATAAATGTTTGTAATTTTTCCATGTGATACACTGCACTCTTCAGTAGATTTAGCTCAGATTGCCTTCATCACGTCTACCCAGAATCCTTTTGCTACAGCTACGGAACTAGGAAGAGTCGTAGAAGAAAAGATGCTTGGTCATTCGCTTTTGTGAAAGTAGACATCATGGGCTGAGATTGTGAAGAGCTCACAAAGTGGGAGTAGGTGCGTGCAGTAGCCGTTGCATAAACCTCAATTTAGGATGACGCATGCATGATCGTCTGTGGCGGTGCCACAATATGCACAGCTTTGGGTGTGGTCGCAACAATGGTTGTAGACGACAACCACGACTGAGGTCGCATTTATACCAATGCTGGTGAAGGAGGAGGAGTTTGCCGGTGGTGTATAAGCCCTCTTCTACTTCTCTCTTGATTTGAACGTGTAATAAATACTACTAATGCCGATGACCATTTGCAATGACTTTATGAATGATGAGGTTTCTATAACCGTATGACGTTTCCTTTAGGGCGGCTTGCTAAGAGCTAGGTTAGGCTAAAGTTTATCGCTGGGATTCATGCTTAAGTTATATCCCGTGTGATTGATATTGATTGATCGCTTTCACTAGAGGCAATATCCAATGAGTGCTTCGGAACTTCTGTGTGGAATAGAACCTTCATGATTTCAAAACGGGACCCATGTATGCATGCATGTTCGGGTAATAATTTGTCGTCATCATGGCAAAGCTTGCTAAACGCAGTCCCCAAAAAATCCTCAATGGGGCTTAAAATGCGAAATACAATGACCAATAAATGGGACTCCTGTCAAAACAAACCGCGTGAAGCAGTTTTACCGAAAGGCCTGCTTTTTACTATTTAACCTAATAAGCGAATAGTGATCCTCGCGCGTCAATCATATTTCCGTCTGAGGACAGATCTGACTCAGCTCTGCCTTTTGCCGGATTGTAAACACTTCGCCTAGTTCTCCTTCGAAATGAAAGACTACACCTGCCCGGAATGCTTTTCGACACACATGAACGATACCTTATACCGGGCACACATGGCGCGTGTGCACGACAGTAAGCCCCTTTCATGCTGGGAGGGTTTGTGTAGATTCAAGAAATCCTCTTGAGTTTATTAATGATTTAAAAGAAGTCTGCGAATCAACTCCCGTCTTGAATTAATCATCACTGCAAATGTCCAAACGAACCAGATTAGTGGTTTCGAAAAATAATCTTTTTGTGCCATCAGTGCAGTCATTTTCAACTTTTCAGCATTCATTTTAACTGTTCCTAACATATTGCAGAGAACCTACCGGGAATGTGTCCGATTTGCGAAGTAGCGCGAGAAACCATTGGAATGGTCTTAGTGCATGAAAGGTGTAAGAGGATTTCAGGGGGCTCTTAGTGCTATTTTGTTGCATTCGCATGCCCTTGACAGCAAGGCAGCAGTTTCAATTCAACTCTTTTCCTAGATGCGAAACACGCTGCGTGTCCCATGTGTCTCGAGAGATTTGGTGGCTTCGACTCACTTATTAGACATTTTTATGAAACACATGTTGGTGAGTGTGCAGGTGCTCTAATACAGTCAAGTCGATATCGCTCTATTGCTCTACCTTAACTTGGCTTGCGTTCGCACCACCCATGAACTCATACTTCTTTGTCACATGTTGCAGTTCAAACTACGGGGTCATCTGAGGTACGCTTTTACTGCATGGACTGCTATGAGAACCGACCGACGTGGGAGTCATTTAAAGCTCATTACTGCCAATTTCATCCCAGTGCGCATTTCTTATTTTTACGACTCTATACATTTATGGTCGCCTACCCTAATCCCCTTGTCCTTATTCCTTAGATGTTTGGCTCAGTGTGTTCGCTCTAGTGGAACTGGGTAAATTCAATGCATAGTCAACGTGAGTTGTCGACGGTATGCTTCTTCGAAGTTGTGGTTCGCCATAAAAGAAATGATTGCATAAAGCATGAGGGTTCGTTTTGTGCTGCTTTTAAGTGCCCTGCTTCAAGCATTTAAGGAACCAGCATTTAAACAGTTGTGTGTAAGATCAAAGCAAAGGCAAACCAACTCCGACTTGTCAACAGCACACTTTAGTCAGTAATTAAGTTTGTCCAAGACGTTACTTTTATTTGTCAGAACAAAGACAACCTATGTTTGTCCATGCTTCAGTTGTGGCCAAGGCTCTATCTCCACTTACCTTCGCGGACTACTATTCGGGCATGCGCTTTGCAGGAAAAACTGCGTACAATCAGATCTTTTGTATCGTATGCTGCTCTTTGTAATTAGGCTAGCAGTAAATATGTCGATAGTGGTTTATTTTTACAATCTCTCATGATTGCTGAAGGAGTGCCCCAGAACTAGACTGGAATATGCGGTCTGCATTCTTCCAATTTGGACTACTTCGCCTGACTTTATAATTGGTGAGACCTGCAACCCTTCACTTTGTGTAAAGATGAACCTTACGGACTAGGAAGCAGGAGACAAATGGAGGCAATTTTTATAAGCTCATACGGATTAATGCAAAACGTTGCATCCTGAAATGTGCGTGCGAAGTGCAGTGGTTTCAGTTGTCCATAATCACCACAGCTCGACTGCAGCAACGTATAAAACTATCCAGTGCGCATTTAGTAAAAAACACTTAGAATATTATGCAATTCGATCGCTTCTTAGAAGCCTATTTTTCGGTTCCCTTTTGAGCATAGGATCACTAAATTTTTCGCAAGAAGTGTCTTTCAGTCAAAATGTAGTGCTAAGGTAGTGTTAAAACTAAGGCGTAACCACTGGCGCTCCATGGAGCCACGAATGGGCAAGTTGCCGTATGGGCGAAGCGCTCTACTATGGACACCCGAGATTGTGGTCACGAATAGTAATCTAGCAGAAAAAATTTCAGCTCTTAAATGACAGAACTGTGAGGCAAATATGGCACCATGGAGAAGATTTGGATAGGAGACCATGTAAAAAATCCACCCTTGTAAGAGTAGAAGATGGTGTTAGGTCACTTGGTGGAACCCAAAATTAAGCAAGTTTGGAGCAGCGTAGCACTGGTGTCACGACTATGATGTGCGCTTTTTGAAATGGAAGGCGGTTACCTCCTAAGAGTCGTTAGTAAGACTCGGCTGCTTTCTCATTATTTGTAGGTTACTCTTCGGTTTTTCTATGTTATGATTCAGTAGTTCAATCGGCGACCATTTGTGCCGAATTTATTGTGTTCCCACCACGTTGCCTAAGCGAGAGTCGCGATCAACACGATGATCTCAAAATGAAGCCAAATTAAACAATACTTTTTTGCGGATCCATCTCTTTAGCCCTTGTGGCGATCTACAAAGCCTAATTCTTAAAGCCGCCTGTGCTTTCCACTTTCGTGAGGAAATCGGTGTTTAAAGTATCGCAATGTATCAAGTCGGAGCGGATTGTGACTTTTGCTCACATTAGCCCAAAATCTATTCGAAATTGGAGCACTAGTTCACTCAAGCTCTAATTTTCGTGCTCTTACTACGAATTAGCTATTAATCGTCGAATTGACCTCTCACTGAATTTCGATCGGCTCCGACTTCTTTTAACACTGCTAAAAATTCTGTAGAAAGTACCAGTGAAGTCACTTGCTTTCCCTCCAGCCACACTGTTTTCGCAATGTACTTGCTCCCTAGTAGAATTGAGTAACATGATTAAACCAAGTGAGATACCTGACGCGTTGAGGAGCGGCAATTCAACGTGGGTTGATAGAAGTCCAAATTGCCAATTAAGTGTAATGTTTGCTGCCATCAAAAGGTGTCACTCCTTACAGGAATCTCTAGTTAATATAAGCTTGTCCTGTAGCATACACTCTTGTTTTCGTACGTCGCAATAGCTTTTCATGTTGGCTTTTGCTACACGTCCATCGTCCTTGCTAAATATGATGGCAATGTTAATGGTCATTCGTGAACACATGGATGCATGAGAGGAGTGTTAAAACAGTGTGTGACAAATGCCTTTAATGTAGTCTAATGGAATAGCTGATCCTTAGGCGAGCAAAGTGATGGAAAGCCTGTGCAGCTAACATCTGCTAGCACCCCCTGCGTAAGCTGGACTCAAATGCACTCATGTTGGTCTCCACCAGTGGACATCAATAGATGCCGTTTAACGACACAGAATCATAGGCAGTTAATCCTTGCTTCTTCAGAGAAAACTATCTCGTGGCTTTTGGGGAAAGTTTAAGAAAGCTTGCGATCTCTATATACCATGATCAAATATTGGTGCAACAATTCGTTCCAAGATGTGCTGTGCGTTATTATTGGTCCCCTGGGTTTTGCTAATCTTGTCTGAGCGTGTAGAATTAAATGCAAATTCACAGGAATTTCGGTTCGTCTCGCGTATTTAGCACACCAAGGATTCCATACTCCCCAACATTAAACATTCACTCGTTAAGTTCTTCATTAAATAAGTGCCTTGCGAATACTTCAATAGTATTGACCAAGTTATTTGCTGAGATCTTGTTGAAAACAGGCAAGTCCAATTCTCCATCCGACCTAATATACGTTGTTCAAACGGTGCAATTGGTTTCGTAATTGATAACAGGAAAGTACTCGTAAGAACAGACGCTTATTTACCCATAAAGTAATTTTAAAAACCATCAGAAAGAGTGGAATTTATACGCGTTTAAAGCACGGATGCACACCATCATCCAGTTCCCTCCCTTCCATGACATCCAGAGGCTTCCTTACAGGCGTCGGTGCAAGCACAACCTCAGCCGCGATTGTCGTCCACCACCATTGCTGCACTCGTCAGCTCGACTGCGCACTTTAGTACCATCACAGCCGACAATACACATGGCATCCCCATTGCGGCTTCTGTACCGACCACCGAGCACACTTCTTACTACGATGAGAACTCATCACAACCTCAGTTTGCGGTGCCAACTCTTGCGGATACGAGCATGGCCTATTTCCGCACTCAATTCCATTGGCTGTCTCTCTTCTTTNACTCGTAAGAACAGACGCTTATTTACCCATAAAGTAATTTTAAAAACCATCAGAAAGAGTGGAATTTATACGCGTTTAAAGCACGGATGCACACCATCATCCAGTTCCCTCCCTTCCATGACATCCAGAGGCTTCCTTACAGGCGTCGGTGCAAGCACAACCTCAGCCGCGATTGTCGTCCACCACCATTGCTGCACTCGTCAGCTCGACTGCGCACTTTAGTACCATCACAGCCGACAATACACATGGCATCCCCATTGCGGCTTCTGTACCGACCACCGAGCACACTTCTTACTACGATGAGAACTCATCACAACCTCAGTTTGCGGTGCCAACTCTTGCGGATACGAGCATGGCCTATTTCCGCACTCAATTCCATTGGCTGTCTCTCTTCTTTCTTTGAAACTGATTTGTGCGCTGAGGTGTGTCCACTTATATACTCTTCTCCACTTCTCAAGTCGTTCTGTGTGATGCTCGTGCTCTTTGTGCTTCATGTGAATCGTGATTTTCAGACAAATGAACTCCATTAACTGACGCGCCCATTGAATGCATTGTTTAAATGTGGTATCCAATTACTCGGACTATACGCAAAATCATTTTCAGCATTAGAATTAATGCGCAAAAATCACCACCGTTAATGCTCATCGACGACATCTTGCCAAAGAATCCCTCCCAGAATGCTAAAACTGCTGAATTTTTGGCCTGATGTTAATCGAATCCGGAGCCGCCACTGGACAAAGCGACAATCCAAAAACGTTCGTTGTGGGGCTGGATACCTAGCTCAACCGGACCAAGACTGACGAGAGAACAGCAATGACATCGGAAGGACTAAAGGGACTTCTGAAAGGTTTGGATCTGGATGCCAGTGATGACCACATCAGCCCTACAGCACTTCCGTTTAAGATTAAAGGTGAATCGGAGAAGACAAGAAGCAACCTATTTGTGCATTTACGCAGCCCCTCAAATAGACAGAACACGGATGCTCTGTGCGCATGCAGTTGGGGTTGTGGGTGTGTAGGAGCAAATATTGCAGACGTGAGGGGAGATGAGATAACCACGGTGAGTAAAAGTGCCCATTCACCAGCTAATATGACGGATCAATCGAGACCGGTTTAAACATGCTTCCTCGTGGGAAGGGTGCATGACCCGATTCACATTGTCACTGCACCCACTTTCACCAGCACATGCCCGTGTAGGTAGGGTGTGATGGTTTACATGGCCTAGGCATGTGGCCCGGTGAAGCCGATCTCATTAGACCACCACCAACTACAGCGTCTCAATTTGCACTTTGCTGACAGAAACGCAAGATATAGACCATGTTAAAGAGGATTAATAAAGTTTAACTAGATGGTTGTGCATTAATTTATCACAGGTGTCACCAGTACGCTGATATTTGCAGTCCATATGCAGTGCCCGTCAAGTAGTACGACTGCACGGCTTTTATTAACGTTCGCAGTCATGGAACTCAAGTTGGTAATCATGCTTATAATGACGGACCCACAATAACATCCCATTTTATGATTGGCCCTTGTAAATGGCATCAGTTGAATACCGGAATATGTGACATGTTCAAATCTAACCAAATAACATTTGTCTGGTTTAAATAGTATTTGCGCAGATTCATAACTGCAAATGTTTGACAATTGGGTTAAAGCATGCACGAGGCATCTCACTATGTCAGAGCCAGCAAATAAGTTAGCAGACGGCAAAAAACAGTGAAAAACTCCAGCAGTTACGAAGAACACAGCAACCACGAATGAGGTAGGCGGTAGACCACAAGTTACCATCATGGGTACATGAATGCATGCAATCGCGGGACTGTCAACATAGATTTCATCCAGCAGCAATATTTGCCAATGGTGGGAAGGCGACTAAGTCGCCTGGTTAGGCAGCAAACATCATTCAGACCAATCAAGGCAACTTTAGGTCTACAGATACTGAGGCTCGAAATCCTATTACAATAGCGACTCTAAACATGAGTAGCTGGTTAAGGGGATGCTTCCTACGAATTGTCTGCAAAGTAAGGCAGCGAACAAAATTCATGATAATACCAGTCGGCTCCACAGACAGCACTATGGTTTTGTGAGAAATACACCCTTGTACTTTATACTGAACAGTAACTGGAAACATGGGGTTAACAAAGTGAGCGTTGGCGCGTGCAAGGGTTCGAATCACGTGGGAAAATTCACCAGATAAAACCATGCACTGGTAAGCTGTCCTGAATTTCTCATTACCAATTCTTGATGACTCAATACAAGCTGTCAGGTACTAAAGGAACAAGGAAACGGTTTAAACCATTTCGAGAAAAGCAACAGATTTTACGTGATAAGGTCTATTCCAAATCAGCTGCGGTGGATAAGAACGCAACCCCACACCCAAAGATGGCTCAGTCTTAATCTAGAGACCGATTAACTACCGCTTGCAATTGGAGGTACATTCATAGAAAGTTCAAACTTTACAGAAATGCAGATGTGATTTTATTGAGATCTGCAAACTCGGATGCGCAAATCGCACAATTGTAGTTCTTGTTCGCTTAACCGAACAGAAAATAGTGCAGAATTTCAATGCCTACATTACAACGACAAACCACTCGTGAGAAACTAACTGACTTACGGGCTGTGGAAGTCAATTATGGACAATCCACACAATGATGCGCACCGGAACCCATAAGACTCGTGTTAAGCTTTTAAGCCGATCGGTGTAAACCTGTTTATGACTGCTCCAGACTTCGTTGGGAAGGGCAATCCTCTATTCAATGCTCATAACTAATGCCCAGTCGCAATAGACAGCGTCTACCCTTTTAATCATTCTGACCCATGCGCACGCGAACCAAAGTGAAGATACATTACACCGCGCACAACTCATAAAAACACGACCTTGAACCAACAACTTCAACCAGGCGAAATTTGCAAGGTTGAAGATGGATAGAAGAATTCAGTGTGCGCGCCTTGTCAGGGTCGATCGGAATCTCTCTGCGGGAACGTTATTCATACACTCATCTGAGTGTTGTCTGCAGCCCTCTTCATTATAATTTTTCTTGCATTCCTCACAATCCTGGCTAAGTCGCGAAAGCAGAAACACTGGACCTACTTTCGTCATCATATCGCAAGTATCAAGAGAAAAAAAAGAATCTGTATGAAGGCACGCCTTAGTTGCTTCACTTTACCACGCTCCAGAAGGAGGGATGAAGAGGATCATGGCTGCAAAAGGAGTTACTAGTCAATGAGATTCGGTAATCCCTACAAGGAATCCCACATGGTTTTCTGCATTTATCTTTGACTCCCCCGTACTTTGTGTTGTTTCAACAAATACTTACGTTTTGATATTAAGAAACGGTCTAAGCTGCAAAATTATTTAAAACATTCAACATGATTTGACAAAACTCTGCTGAACCACTTTAGAATGTGATAAGGTTGTAGTCGATAGGTCGCTTGGACTCTACCATATGATGGCGTTCTGCTAAGAAAACTAAAACAGCTTATGCTAGGGGCTAGATGAGTCGTAAAGACGTGCTCTTATGAGGCAGGATAATGATCCACCGGTTTGTAGAGCAAGGCCTTTATGGCACTGCTTTTAAAAATGATCAGGAAATATGGGTTTAGAAGAAAGTCCAACAGGATCAGGCCAAAATTCAACTTTGCAACGAGGTGTTTTCGGAGCTCTAGATGCGCATATAACAATACATTGTTTAGGCTGACAAATCTCTTGAGTTACCTGAGTAGACCCATGCTGTATATTCCATTCTCTCTTTCAGGAATATTTGATAATGAGAGTTGTAATGGAGGAATTAAGATCTATAATTTATTAATGGGCCCAGGCGACTCTGTCGAAAAAAGGAGGGGTTTGCGCTTATAGGATGCTCCTATTTTTCAGCCTTTCCGATGTATCAACAACATTATCTAGAAAGACCCCTCAGGGCTCATTTTTGCATTTGCCGGCCTGCAAAATTCATATTGATGATTGAGGTGTAAATGCAGAAACGGAATTGACAGCTCACTGCCATTTATTACTAGGGGCCTATAAAATGCGTGATGCTGCTGTAGTTTCCCTAAGCTATGTTTGCAGGAACCCTTGCACCTCACCAAATAGGAGAATTGGGGTGGCCAGACCTCCCCGAACTAAGAAGAATGCAGCATCTGTGCGGCTAAATGAGAAAGAAGCCCACAGATTAGGAGGGAGAAGCAAAAGAGGTGGAAGAGAACGTAGCAAAATCAATACCTAATGTCTGTACACAGTGAGTTACTTTGGAACATTCTGTAATGAGGCGCTGCTTTCTTGGTTTTCTCACTTCTCCCGTTAGCCCATTAGTTTATGCGTTTGCCCATACCACTTTCTACGAAATTGCCGCATATGCCACCTAAGGGAAGTGCAGGAAACTATATGACGGGGAAGGAATGTGAAACCAGTGTGCTTGCTGAGGACATGAAGTTATTTGTTGGTATGAAGCTAACAAACGCAAGTGGAGGAATACAAAGAAAGACCTCGAAAAAATTAGGCAATAAGTTAGCGTGACTTACTCCTAACTTATATGTTCTACGTCTGCACATTGATGAGCGTTGAACTAGGGAAGGAGATGAGTTGAAGAATAAAGCGTTCACCAAATGCCGGGATAAATAGAAGGGAGGTAAAGTCGATGAGGGTGAACTGAACAGCAAGATGGATGATAGTGCAATATTTTAAAGCACTTTAAGCATCTAAGAGTTTGACACTTTGCAATAAACACAAGAATTTCAGCAGCTCGGACATAAAAGCGTGGCCTCAGTGCTGGTGATTTATTTCGTAGGAGAGGTGAGATGAAGACCATAAAACAGCACACCTCACACAAATTAAACCCATCTCTCACCCAGAAAATATGGCACGGAACTCTTCAGACCAAAGAGAATAGAGGTTTGGCGGAGAGCCGCCAAGAGACGAAGGTGCCATCAGTGTCTACAGATGACAGAACCTTATTGGTTGCGCTCATATAAAGGAATGGGATATCAGGAGACATACATTAGATTAAATGACTTGGCTTGCAGCAAGTCAAGTAATATCAAGGCTAAGCCACGAACTGACCGCATTATTCATGTGAAGCTCTCAGTGACGCTGACTCGTTTCCAATTCCTGCTTAACGTGAGCTGGAGACTCGCGAACACGCCGGAAGGGCTGCTTATGATCCACAAACGACCGGTACCCAGAGCGACCGAAGGGAGGACATGTAGCACCTCATGCCCCAGCTAGTGCTAGTGCTGCTATAACTCTACCCATACCAAGCTATCGTAATGCACCCGACCACAAGAAATCACGTCATCAGAGATGGCACCTTCTAGAGATGACTGCATTCCCAAAATGTATTCCTGCAAAGTAGGGTTGAAAGTCCCATTCCCGTGACTGATTAGCGAACACTTTCTTAGACATCACGCCCTTTTCCACCTCAACCCGATCAGTTGCAAT
>LWMK02000972.1:5731-18303 GCA_001693075.2 Taenia saginata
TCTCCTTCTTCTTCTTCTTCTTCTTCTTCTTTTTCTCCATTCTCACATTTCTCACAGTCATCGTCAGCATTGACTTCATCGCTGTTATCATGCTTTGCTCCAAACCCATTATCCCCTTTATCTTTTGCTTCACCCGTAATTCTGCAACCGTTACTCGAGATCTACTCCCTTTAAAGTCGCTGTCGCGGATAAAACAACCAGTGCTTTTCCATCTTAATTCAATGTTGTCAGTGATGAGGGAAGAGCTGTCTACTTCTTGCTGCACCCATTGAGTCCAGTGTCATCCGAGGCGGCAAAATCAACCACAAAGAGGGTGAATAGGATGTGTCCGTGCCCAATTTTTGGTCTTGTATTGAACCAAATCCATATTTTGCAGGAAGGTTTGCATAAAAAGTAAACGCTGACCGATGATGAGAGCGGGTTTATCTGGTTGGTGGAACACCAGCGGACTTTTAGGGGTGATGGTCTCCACCATGTGCAATGGCTAGTGGGATCAAGGTCTTGCATCCACCCGGTTCTTAGCCGACGAATAGTTAGGCAGAATGGCAGACAAGGCAATGCCAGTCCTCCCTTTCCTCATGCCTTCTGTAATGCTCAGTGCAGTGTGTTAACGAAGGTCTTTACATGTGCGTTGCATTCGATTGAGTGTGGAACAGTGGAAATGGAATATAAACGACAGCGAGATGACAGAGAAGTAATGGAATTGCCGCCAAGTGAGCCATGCACCCTTGTCCCTACCAAAGATCTCTTCCAACTCGTGAGGACTGAGGATTTGACGCAGTGCTTGAAGCTGCTTCTCAGCCACTGAGGGTCAAGACCGTTCACAAGTGGCCTCCTCAGGGTATGCTACCATGATGTGCCTCCGCTTTGGACAAAATAATGGCTCAGTCAGGATCTAAACAATGTTTGCTTAGCTTGCTTACCTGGACAGGTTGATTGCGCTACTCACGACTAAAGCCACTTAATTTTTTTTCCTCCCCCATCCTTGACTCCCAACAGTTTCTTCGAACTATGTTATAATTAGCCAGCATTTATCTGTTTCAGTTTGGCTCTCATTCCCCCAAAACGGGTGAGTGAAGGGCAGGTAAGAAGCGCTGATACTCTCCTTGGAACGGGTAGAGGAGCACAGGTAGGTGGCCTAATCCCTCACTGGGTTATGCTTGTTTAGTGAATACGCTTCTCTCTCAATGAGAGATGATGACGACGATTTCAAAAGAGGAACTACTTCTTAGACAAGTACGCACTGCAAACATGCCGAAGTGAAGGAGCGGTCCAGTCATCAAGCATCAGATTTGTTTGCCATCGTTGTTGAGCCATCGAAGTGGCACTGTGGCCTTGCACTAGCGCTAGTCACTCACGAGCCTTCAGCTGCCATCATCGTCGCCATCCTCAATGTAACAATGCCCAATTTGTCAACTTCCGCACACAGGGAAGTCAATGATGCCTGATTTGCCATTGACAACACTTGTTCTCTTCCTATCTGCGTGGTCTGTGTTACAGTCACCTAAATGGCATCCAAAACAATGTGAAAGGATTGTGTCATCATTATTGTAACGACAACGAAGATGGAAACGGCATTACACAGACGCTACAAAGGCTAGTTTCTATGCAGTTCTCCTCGCTTTCAATTTTATTTCAAATTACTAAACAATGTAGAGACTCGAGTGATCACTCACTTCTGATTGTCGTGCTTCATGCAGACGTTCAATTAACGTGTACCAGTTACCTTACAATGGGTAAGGCCTGCCAATTGCTGTGAAAATGCTTAGCGGAAATCACTCCGACACACTAACTCCTTCGGAGGCCTTCTTGTCTTCCTGGCTGCTTTTTAGATACCCACCGACTATGGCCTTCTGCTTACTCATTACCCATAGGGTTCAGGAGTCGACAAGTTATGGCAAAACATTGCTGCAGGCGCCGCCAACACTGCATAATGCGCGATCTCTTCTGTCATCCACTGATAACCTCAATCAACTCTACCTCATTTGTGGTTCTCTCTCTACCGACTTAACCCGACACTACAGGCAGGACCACCTCACCGAGTGCCCCATGTTGTTGACTTCACTTCCAATGCATTTGGGCTGGATTTGCCAGTTGCCACAACTTCGAGCTATACGTGTATACGAGTGATCCAATCCCACACAATTCAATTTCATAGCGTATTACCAAGAAATAAGGGCTTGAGGACAGAAGTCTCGGCTGCCCACTTAACGAACGGTCAATCAGAGCGAGTGAGGCAGCTGAGCAGCGACGAAGGCGCCTAAGTGTGAGCTTGTGTCGAACGGTCAATCAGAGCGAGTGAGGCAGCTGAGCAGCGACGAAGGCGCCTAAGTGTGAGCTTGTGTTCTTGGTGGTTTCGATTGAGCGGATAAATGGTAACTGATTGCTCTTGACTCTTGAGAGCAGCGGCGATGGCGCCTAAGTGTGAGCTTGTGTTCTTGGCGGTTTCGATTGAACGGATAAATGGTAATTGATTGCGCTTGACTCTTGAGTGGTTACCAGCGGACTTGGAATTCGCTGCGATTGCTAACACCACTAACGCTCGCACTTTTTAGATCTAAACAGTGCTGCCGACCACCTCTCGAAGCAGATGCGGGCGGTGTCCATGCTTCACCAAATAACCTGTTTTCAGTTTGTTCCTCGTGAGTCAGCGTCTCTGACTAGGTAGCTGGGTTGGCTTGTCAGCTGGTCATCCTGCATTAGGAAGGTGCAAGGCTTGCCTTATCAATTAGGGGTTGGCATTCATACAAAGACATCGACTACCTCACGTTTCATAGCAAGCGTGGCCCATTTTACATGACAAGATGCAATATTGTCACCAGAATCATATTATAGTGGACCAAAATGAATTGGGTATCGCTCAAGATGCCGAATGATTGACTAACCTGCAAACTAGCTGCTCAACTGACTAACCGACTGCTCCACGTCTTCATTTTTTTCCTCCTTTCGTAGAGCAGCAAAGCACTTCTCACCCACTCACCATTTGTGCCGGTAAACCTCTACCCAAAACAACAAAACCATGCTATCATGCAAATTGAAGCAAGCTGATCCCTGCCTCCCTCTTCGAGCCCTAAATGCCAACCGGTAAGCCAGATATCTTATGATCAACTCTGCTTATATTCCCAATAGCACTTCTCCAGTGGAAACGCATACCTACTGCAGAATACGCTCCCACATCGCCCCGCCCCGCCCCACCTCACTCTCAACGAACAGAATGAGACAACATAGTGATGAAACCATACCATTTTAGGCAAAATTTGACAAACATTTGTAAGCAAATGATGGCAACAAGGCTGGTCAAGAGGTGTGTTTGTGATTTCGCAATGTTCTGGCCAGCAACACCATCAGCACGTAAAGTAGAGCCTTCAGACATCAAAGAGAAGGGACCATTTGATCTTCTTCCTGATTGGTTTCTGCTGGGGTCGTTAGTTTCACCACGTTCAAGGCTGACAGTTTTGTGCGACTGGTTGGCCCAATCTGCAGGTTAGCCAGCCAGCCAGCCAGCTAGCCAGCCAACCAGCCAGTCGGAAATTGCTCCCTCACTATTCACTTGATTCATGTGGAGGCAGCGAAAGGAGACATCAGTGGAAACGCTTTAATCCACGCTGGATTGTGAGGCACCCGAGTGCAGATCTACCACAACTGACCAAACTGAATGTGAGTCGGATGCAGAGCAGTGAAAGAGCATTACTCGAGGCTGCGCTGGATGCGTCTACTCTATCTATTCCTTCTGGTCAGGGGAGATTCTTCTTTGGTGACGTGATGAAGGGGTGAGGAGATGATGGCAACGATCGTTGGGAGAGAACACTCCCACATCGAAGGGGTACGACGACGGCCCCATGAGGATGGGCCAAATTGCCAGGCCTCGTGTATTCGACGTTTCAAGTTAGTGGCTTTACAGTTCTAAGCTGGCTCCACTACACTAACCCCACGGCTCTCCACCACGTAAACTAATAACCTGAATGTCAGGTGTATCGAAACTTGAGAACCGAAGCCAAATGATAAGATTTCAGCAAAATGTGTTTGCTGAAAATAGCAGAACGCTACACGAGAAAGAGGCCCTGCGGATGTGTGTGGATGGTACTTTGAATTGGAGTTGACATGGATTTCCGATGGGGATGATGTCGGTGGCACTGTCATTCCAGCTCCCCACTGTGAAGACGTCAGTTCTGTCCTGTTCTGTTCTGTTCTATTNTGCAAGGCTTTGGCTTAGAACTGAAATTGTGATGAGTTCTTGCACTCATTTCCTACTTTTAGCCTTTCTATGCTTTAATTGCAGACTGAATACAGCCAAATTTTTGACTTACCTTCCTGCAAATAATTGTTTTGTGCATTAATATGGGTATAACTGATTTGACAATTTGTAAGTTGGTAGAAGCATTTGGTGATCTTGCATTATGGAATTGCTGATTCACCGACTGGAATCGTCTTTGCACTGCCGTGAAGTGTGTAAGCTTGCATTTAATTGCGCCTTATCGGTTGCAACAGTGGATGTTTTATTCGCCATCGTATACCAATTTACAATAAAGAACATGACATGTCTGTCTGTCTGTCTGTCTGTCTGTCTGTCTGTCTGTCTGTCTGTCTGTCTGTCTGCATGAGAGACCCTAGAAGGCAGTGCAGCGCAGAGCAGAGCAGAGCAGAGAGGTGGGGTGGAGAACAACAGTTGCCCATGCGCATTCAGGCAACACTAGCATTCTTAGCTGCACAAGTTGTCAAGTCGGACATTGCTGCCGAGGTGTTGACGAGGCTGATGTCGAAAGAATATTCTTAGGCGACAAGTGCTAGTACGAGATCACATCCCCATCCAAATCGTCGTTGTCAAAGAGTGGTGCTGGCGACTCCCCTGTCACTTCACTGCCATCACTGCAATTGGTGCCGCCACGAGCAGACAGACACGTATGCCACATTCACCATCACATCATTTACNCCGCGAGCAGACAGACACATATGCCACATTCACCACCACATCATCCACTGACGCTGGTGGCACTCTAGCCGCCTCCTTGCACTGTCGCATTCCTAGTATGTATTCGTTGAAAGAACTGAAACAGGAAGCAAATGTCGTTTCACGATCGTCGTCACCTATCATGGAGAATGAAAATCGCTTTCTGANCCTCTCAAAGAGCACACTCCTCACTAGTGCGTGCCGTTCATCCAATCATTAGTGATGGAGGACGCCATCCACCTGCGGGTAAAGGAATTCATAAAATAGGCAAATGCAAGTCTGTCTTAACAATTCCATGCAAAAAGCACACACCTGCCTGCTCACTGTGAGTCCGTTGAGCAGACAGCGTTTGTTTCGTGACTGAGCCACCATTAATTGCAAGACTGAAGCATGCTGTGATTGCATAACCTGTGAATTGTCTTGATTCACAATGGCTGGAAGACAACTCCGAGGCATTTCATGACAGCAAAGTCAGCAGTGGTGTGCCAGCCGATCCGGCACGTCGGCACACCTGCTACATATGTACTTAACTAAGTAGCACTCAGTGCTCAGTGTTAGGCGAAATTCGTTCGACGAATACGCTTCTCACCACAGAACCGTCGTCATTCGCCTTCGAGTGAGAGGAGTACTCGCTAAGCCTCCTTAACCCTCATCACCCTTCACCAGTGAAGAGTTCTCGCTATCTGCTCTCACTCTATCCGTTACCACACCATTCTCATTGGATATTGACAAGGGAGGAGGCTTTGTGCCACCTGCGCTCCGATGCAAGAGGCAAAATAAGCTTGCCTCCGTTGATGATGCCTGCAGTTTGCGACCTGAGGTTGCCTGATTTTAGTGCTTCGTATTTGCTGCATGAGTTACTCAAATCATGTCCATTCCTAAAACTTTTTATCAACGGGGATCGAGGGCACCCAAACACCTGTGACACTCGACCTTAATGATCCATTCTATGCGGTAGCTCACCTCCTTCTAGTGGATGCCTTTCTAAAGCTAATACAAGCAGCAGTCGTGTTTTACCCTACAGCACTTAAGTAAGCCAATGAGTCACCAAGGACAGAAGCAGCAGAGCACTGTAAATGAGTCCTTACCTATTCCCACCTTCCCATGACTACAACCACACGGTGTTGCTCCCGATATGCCCTAGAGGCTATAAAAAGTTTGCATCTCGTTTCTTAATTTAAGTGTCTCAAGAAACCCGAGATGCATTCTTTGGTCTGCTTCCGCAATGTCCCACTGGGTGCCTCCTACACAATGCAAGCGTAGCTTCTTAATGAATTGAAGCGATTGCTCCGAGCATCAGCTGACACGCCCCTCACACCGCTTGGTGCTTGTGTGGTGGCCAGAGATTAAAGTGGATGATATTTGAGTTGACTAGGTTGCGAACCTGCTGAATAGCTGGTAAGCTGGCTGGTAGACTAGCTCAGACGAACCGCTCTTGGACATAAGATTGATGAGGAGAGTATAAGCAAATTTAAAATGTGACAGGCGTTCAAACTGCGGCTCGAATCTCGGAGTCGTTGCTCACTACAATAGCGCAGCAGCTGACACCTTACCGGGACAAGGATGACGCTGCATTAGGGTTGTTGGGAGGTTAGTTGATGGACTTGTAAGCTATTCAACAACTTGAGCTGTAGACAATTAGAAGTTGAATGCCCACGAAGCTAGCTATTCGGCCCGGTCAGCCAGCTGGTGGGCTTTTAGATCGCTGAGGGCATAAAATGCTTTGGTTAGCCAAGTTAATTGAGAAAGGGGCAACAAATGAAGCAGTGTCTTGATTCGGCCACAGGTAACACTCAGTCTGCCGCAGACCTATCGAAATGGCCGCACTGCTGATCTGCCTGTCAATGAGGAAGCCACAAATGGTGCAGTATTTATTCACCGCAATCACTACTGCAAGAGTTCAAATGACACAAGTGATGTACTCATAGCACGGTTGGAAATGATGAATATTTGAAGTCCATGTTTGGGGTTGATGACAGGCGGAGCTGAAGTCCAACTGGTTATAATGCTATCCGTGCCTAATTGACTGTGTCTCCGACAGAGCAACTGAGCGGTCTAGTTCGCTCTTTAGACAGGTAGCCAGCTAGCGACTTGAGAGTTAAGAACTCTGAAGGCCAGTGGTTTCACAGTAAATGAGGTGGTTCGCACCGGAAGGTGTAACGTCTGTCATCTCCATTTCTGTGTCGCCTCAAATCCACACAATCGACTTGTCACTACTTCTCCCACTGAATGATTCGACACACCACCACAAGCGTAGCTCACTTCTCACTTCTGGTTGGGGGTGTTGTCCATCTGAGCGTCAGATGGCATTGTGTTCCACTCACACTAAAGGCCATCCCTACGTCTGACTACGTGGTCAACAGGTAGGTTAGCAATCCGACTAGTTAGCGTGCCTTCCATTATTAAGTGAATTTGTCTCTGACTGATGGTTTTGTCGGACCATTTCCTAGCACAATGGATTTGCCATCCATACGGACAGGGTAACGGGATGGTCTCGCTTGCAGGTTCGCAAATTAGCCAAGTAGCCAGCAGTTACGTGGTTAGCAGGCCAGCGAAGTCCATGGTGGGTGAAATGGTTAGAGATGGAAGGTTCGAGAGATGTCATCCGATGCTCTGTTGTCACACGAAATCCATGAATGCCCTGAGTGATGGAGGCGATCGCATAATCCACTTGTCATCACTTCTCCCACTTGGTGGAATGACGACCAACCACAGAACCGACATCACACGTGGCCTATTTGGCGTGCCAGTCACGTGAAAGGCGTCATGGGCGTTGTGGGCATACCGCTGTCACTCATTCATTCACGCACCCATCAATGAGACCGGCCAATGAAGAAGCCATAAATCGTGCAGCATTAGCTTACTACAGGCGAAGATGAAGGAGTTCGAATGACATAGATGACATTGGCATGCCATGGTTGGCATGGGATCATCCACCTGTCAATGGTGTCAGCTATAATGCGAGGGCACCATCTTTGACATTCAGTCATTTATGTTTGAGCTCGCGATCAGTTACTTCAATACTACTCATGAGTCTCTCACCAAATAACAGACAATCGGTTCCATGATCTGGTCATGTGCTTGACGAACTGACTGCAGCTGCACGTCAATCAGGCGATTGCCACACCGCTTAGGTAGAATGTCAACACTTATGTTACTCGGCAGTGCAACGGGTTTGTTAGGGTCTCATACAGCCTGCTATTGAGTCACGCAAGTTGCTGAATGCCTGATTAGCCGAAGCAACTAACTAACTGACCATTTACCCAACCAACAGCTATCGATTGTGCTACTGTGGCGATGTTCCCTGGGGTGCGTGAAATTACGAATTCGAGCGGCGGTTACTCCACCACTGCCTGTCAAGCCATTCCATGGCCTAAAACTAGTCACCGTTGCGTTAACGGTAGCAGACGATGTCAAGAAGATCATGATGGTTGGTCGGTGGAGTAACCGCCGCTCGAATTCGTAATTCTACGCACCCCAGGAAACATCGACACAGTAGCACAATTGCTAGCTGTTGGTCAAATGAATGGTCAGTTAGTTAACTGCTTTAGCTAGTCAGGCATTCAGCAACTTGCGTGACTCAACAGCAGGCTGCATGAGACCCTAACGAACCCGTTGCACTGCCGAGTAACATAAGTGTTGACATTCTACCTAAGCGGTGTGGCAATCGCCTGATTGACGTGCAGCTGCAGTCAGCTCGTCAAGCACATGACCAGATCATGGAACCNGCAGCTGCAGTCAGCTCGTCAAGCACATGACCAGATCATGGAACCACTTGTCTGTTAGTTGGTGAGAGACTCATGGGTAGTATTGAAGTAACTGATCGCGAGCTCAAACACAAATGACTGAATGTCAAAGGTGGTGCCCTCGCATTATAGCTGACACCATTGACAGGTGGATGATCCCATGCCAACCATGGCATGAGAGTGTCATCTATGTCATTCGAACTCCTTCATCTTTGCCTGTAGTAAGCTAATGCTGCACGATTTATGGCTTCTTCATTGGCCGGTCTCATTGATGGGTGCGTGAATGAATGAGTGACAGCGGTATGCCCACAACGCCCATGACGCCTTTCACGTGACTGGCACGCCAAATAGGCCACGTGTGATGTCGGTTCTGTGGTTGGTCGTCATTCCACCAAGTGGGAGAAGTGATGACAAGTGGATTATGCGATCGCCTCCATCACTCAGGGCATTCATGGATTTCGTGTGACAACAGAGTATCGGATGACATCTCTCGAACCTTCCATCCCTAACCGTTTCACCCACCATGGACTTCGCTGGCCTGCTAACCACGTAACTGCTGGCTACTTGGCTAATTTGCGAACCTGCAAGCGAGACCATCCCGTTACCCTGTCCGTATGGATGGCAAATCCATTGTGCTAGGAAATGGTCCGACAAAACCATCAGTCCGAGACAAATTCACTTAATAATGAAAGGCACGCTAAGTAGTTGGATTGCTAACTTACCTGTTGACCACGTAGTCAGCCGTAAGGATGGCCTTTGGTGTGATTAGAACACAATGCCATCCGACGCTCAGATGGGCAACGCTCCCAACCAGAAGTGAGAAGTGAGCCACGCTTGTGGTGGCGTGTCGAATCATTCGGTGGGAGAAGTAGTGACAAGTCGATTGTGTGGATTTGAGGCGACACAGAAATGGGGATGACAGACGTTACACCTTCCGGTGCGAACCACCTCATTTGCTGTGAAACCACTGGCCTTCCCAGTTCTTAACTCTCAAGTCGCTAACTGGCTACCTGTCTAAAGAGCGAACTGGACCGCTCAGTTGCTCTGTCGGAGACACAGTCAATTAGGCACGGATAGCATTATAACCAGTTGGACTTCCGCTCCACCTGTCATCAACCCCAAACATGGACTTCACATATTCATTATTTCTAACCGTGCTATGAGTACGTCACTTGTGTCATTTGAACTCTTTCAGTTGTGATTGCGGTGAATAACTACTGCACCATTTGTGGCTTCCTCATTAACAGGCGGATCAGCAGTGCGGCCATTTCGATAGGTCTGCGGCAGACTGAGTGTTACCTGTGGCCGAATCAAGACACTGCTTCATTTGTTGTCCCTCGCTCACTTAACTTGACTAGCCAATGCATTTTATGCCCTCAGCGATCTAAAAGCCCGCTAGCTGGCTGACCGGGCCGAATAACTAGCTTCGTGGGTATTCAACTTCTAATTGTCTACAGCTCAAGTTGTTGAATAGCTTACAAGTCCATCAACTAACCTCCCAACAACCCTAATGCAGCATCATCCTTGTCCCGGTAAGGTGTCAGCTGCTGCGCTATTGTAGTGAGCAACGACTCCGAGATTCGAGCCGCAGTTTGAACGCCTGTCACATTTTAAATTTGCTTATACTCTCCTCATCAATCTTATGTCCAAGAGCGGTTCGTCTGAGCTAGTCCACCAGCCAGCTTACCAGCTATTCAGCAGGTTCGCAACCTAGTCAACTCAAATATCATCCACTTTAATCTCTGGCTACCACACAAGCACCAAGCGGTGTGAGGGGCGTGTCAGCTGATGTTCAGAGCAATCGCTTCAATTCATTAAGAAGCTACGCTTGCATAGTGTAGGAGGCACCCAGTGGGACATTGCGGAAGCAGACCCAAAATTGCATTTTGGGTTTCTTGAGACACCTAAATTAAGAAGCGAGATGCCATCTTTTTATAGCCTTTAGGGCATATCGGGAGCAACACCGTGTGGTTGTAGTCATGGGAAGGTGGGAATAGGTAAGGACTCATTTACAGTGCTCTGCTGCTTCTGTCCTTGGTGACTCATTGGCTTACTTAAGTGCTGTAGGGTAAAACACGACTGCTGCTTGTATTAGCTTTAGAAAGGCATCCACTAGAAGGAGGTGAGCTACCGCATAGAATGGATCTTTAAGGTCGAGTTTCACAGGTGTTTGGGTGCCCTCGATCCCCGTTGATAAAATGTTTTAGGAATGGACATGATTTGAGTAACTCATGCAGCAAATACGAAGCACTACAATCAGGCAACCTCAGGTCGCAAACTGCAGGCATCATCAACGGAGGCAAGCTTATTTTGCCTCTTGCATCGGAGCGCAGGTGGCACAAAGCCTCCTCNCAATCAGGCAACCTCAGGTCGCAAACTGCAGGCATCATCAACGGAGGCAAGCTTATTTTGCCTCTTGCATCGGAGCGCAGGTGGCACAAAGCCTCCTCCCTTGTCAATATCCAATGAGAATGGTGTGGTAACGGATAGAGTGAGAGCAGATAGCGAGAACTCTTCACTGGTGAAGGGTGATGAGGGTTAAGGAGGCTAAGAGAGTACTCTTCTCACTCGAATGCGAGTGACGACGGTTCTGTGGTGAGACGCGTGTTCGGCGAACGAATCTCGCCTAGCACTCAGTGCTGCTCAGTTGGGTATATATATAGCAAGCGTGCCGACGTGCCGAAACGGCTGGCCCACCGCTGCTGACTTTGCTGTCATGAATTGAACACAATTGTGTGGCCTCGCTATGCCTCGGAGTTGTCTTCCAGCCATTGTAGAATGAAGACAGTTCACAAGTGCCTTCCACAAGGCATGCAATCACAGTGTGCATTTGTCTTGCAATTAAGGATGGCTCAGACACGAAACAAGCGCTGTCTGCTCAACGCACTTACAGTGAGCAGACAGGTGTGAGCTACCTGCATGGAAGTGTGTGACGGATTTGTATTTGCTTACTTTACCTATTACTGCACCTGCAGGAGGATGACGTTACCCCATGCTGTTGATTGGACGAGCGATACGCACCAGTGAGGAGTGTGCTCTTTGAGAGGGCGCATTTCATTCTCCATGATAGGTGACGACGATCGTGAAACGACATTTGCTTCTTGTTTCAGTTCTTTCAACGAATACATACTAGGAATGCGACAGTGCAAGGAGGCGGCTAGAGTGCCACCAGCGTCAGTGGATGATGTGGTGGTGAATGTGGCATATGTGTCTGTCTGCTCGCGGCGGCACCAATTGCAGTGATGGCAGTGAAGTCCCNCTCGCGTTGGCACCAATTGCAGTGATGGCAGTGAAGTCCCAGGGGAGTCGTCAGCACTACTCTTTGACAACGACGATTTGGATGGGGATGTGATCTCGTGCTAGCACTTGTCGCCTAAGAATATTCTTTCGACATTAGCCGCGTCAACACCTCGGTAGCAATGTCCAACTTGACAACGTTTGCAGCTAAGAATGCCAGTGTTGCCTGAATGCGCATGGGCAACTGTTGTTCTCTACCCCACCTCTCTGCTCTGCTCTGCTCTGCGCTGCGCTGCACTGACTTCTAAGGTCTCTCATGCCACCTAAAGGCATTTTCCCCCATCGTGACATCGAATGTTCCTCTGGATGGAGAGGAGGGTAGGTGCGTAGGCGCATGGGAAAGGCAAGAGGTAAGTGAGTTTTAGCGACCCAACCCCAGGGCCCGGGCAGCTCAGTCGGTATAGCATCGGACTTCCAATCCGAGAGATCGNTGCGTAGGCGCATGGGAAAGGCAAGAGGTAAGTGAGTTTTAGCGACCCAACCCCAGGGCCCGGGCAGCTCAGTCGGTATAGCATCGGACTTCCAATCCGAGAGATCGGGGTTCGAGCGGCGGGTCAGCAACACAACGAGGCATTTTCAAT
>LWMK02000973.1:2731-18303 GCA_001693075.2 Taenia saginata
ACATTTTGTCTATGTTTACTGTAGCCATCTAGACTTCAGACTTCGCCTTTTCCTAGGTTCCTCACAGCAGCTCACCGCTATTCCCACAGTTCGGTGACGATGGTGGTATTCGAGGGCGATTCTGGCAAAGTTGTACTTGTTGCACTGGATGACTGCCCAGTCATGAAATCTACAAAACAACCCACTACTCTTCCAAGTTGCTAGCTTATGGGACACTGCAAGAGATTAGCTGACTTGCTCAAGGCTTCTCGTGAACCACCCAAGTCCTCCAAGGCGAGCTGACAGGAAGCGCGCGTTGAGCTTGTTGCAGGTTTGACTGACTGCTAGACCAAATCACGACATACATTTACTGAGGGACAGAGTTCTGCCTTCACGTTTGGATTTGCTTTGACTGTTCTGTTGTCGTGTGGGAGGTAATTGCATTCACTTTCGTCTCACTTGTCGAGTCGTCGAAGCTTACCTTTGCTTGAGCTGCAGCCAAGCCGTTTCCATGGCCTATCCACATCATAGTGGCACTTTACCATGTCGGTGTATGATGCTCGATTAAAGCTGTTTGTTATTTGGTGGACCAGCCAATATTCCTACAGCCCGAGCGATAGCTATACCAATTCCAGTCTGTCCGACTGATCGGGTAGTAGAATGTCGAGAGCCGAAGGTGCCCATTGGACAGCCAACTACGATAGGTGGTGAGCTTTACGTGAACCATTTTGCTGAGTAGTCGATTAACCAGGAGCCACAATTACATCACATTGTCGTATTGTAACAGACTCGGTCAACCATTCGGACTGCCGGCCCGCTTACCCACATCGGGGATCGTAGATACGTTAGCGTAGTTGCTAGCACCTTACCATGCCTCGGCGCTGAGAGGTGACTGAATGCGACCCATGGGCCAAATCAAAGCTTTTAATCCACCCTACATTTATAAAGTTACCCCTGACCAGTCGCGTTGAGTGGATACGAAATATACGACTGTGACGGATGTGGATGAGGAGGAGGGTGCGGAAATTGTACGCTCACCAAAGGACCACGGCAAACGGTGTCGGAAAAAGGCGAATGGATCCATGTGTCACATTAGACGTTTCTTTGCCTTACCACTGTACCCTCGGCTCATCGTTGGTGTGTCCGAGTGTGATGCTGTCTTTTGTTTCTTGGAGGTGTGAAGTGGTAAGAGCGAGCGCTATCATAGCTCATTCGAATGACCAACTGGTATTAGGGGAGTGGAGAGGATTAGAGGAGAGTAGTTTGCCATAACACAACTGGCGACACTGTGTCTGGTGTTGAACCAGAGCCACTCGAGCTCTAATGAGAGAGGAGAAATGGATGGACCGCATCGTGCATACTTTATTCCGTTGTCACACCACTCACGGCACCTAACAGAACTCAAGATGCTGATGTGGTCGACGCTAGAATGTACTAGGGAGGCTAATGGCCAGACTCACTTTCTGTTTCTTCCTTATACTTATTCCATTAATTCCGACCACCTCCACGGGTTTTTCGGTTTAATTACACCTATTTTTGGCAAACCGTCACCCACGCATTCAACTTAAAGGGCGTGGATCCCGGCAGCCATGTTTTATAATGAGTGAATTGAAGGTGATCCATTCTCCTCTCCACTTACGGTCGTCGTTTCGATGTGCAAACAGACTTAATAAGATGTGACACCTGATTAACTTAATTGTTTCATCACTCAACACCTGATTAACTTAATTGTTTCATCACTCCTCCCTCCTTCCCTTATTCACCGATGCCAAAGTAAATTTATGCTTCTCTGCACAGAATGACCCACCTTTCAACATTGCAACATGACAAGGTGTTGGCAACGCACACGAGAAGCAAAATGACAGTGTTAAATTACACGGGCCTAATTCGCATAGATCCAGCTCCTTCTCAGACAACACCCCACCAGAGTCAGATGCAGCCAAGCCGTTTCCATGGCCTATCCACATCATAGTGGCACTTTACCATGTCGGTGTATGATGCTCGATTAAAGCTGTTTGTTATTTGGTGGACCAGCCAATATTCCTACAGCCCGAGCGATAGCTATACCAATTCCAGTCTGTCCGACTGATCGGGTAGTAGAATGTCGAGAGCCGAAGGTGCCCAGAGCCGAAGGTGCCCATTGGACAGCCAACTACGATAGGTGGTGAGCTTTACGTGAACCATTTTGCTGAGTAGTCGATTAACCAGGAGCCACAATTACATCACATTGTCGTATTGTAACAGACTCGGTCAACCATTCGGACTGCCGGCCCGCTTACCCACATCGGGGATCGTAGATACGTTAGCGTAGTTGCTAGCACCTTACCATGCCTCGGCGCTGAGAGGTGACTGAATGCGACCCATGGGCCAAATCAAAGCTTTTAATCCACCCTACATTTATAAAGTTACCCCTGACCAGTCGCGTTGAGTGGATACGAAATATACGACTGTGACGGATGTGGATGAGGAGGAGGGTGCGGAAATTGTACGCTCACCAAAGGACCACGGCAAACGGTGTCGGAAAAAGGCGAATGGATCCATGTGTCACATTAGACGTTTCTTTGCCTTACCACTGTACCCTCGGCTCATCGTTGGTGTGTCCGAGTGTGATGCTGTCTTTTGTTTCTTGGAGGTGTGAAGTGGTAAGAGCGAGCGCTATCATAGCTCATTCGAATGACCAACTGGTATTAGGGGAGTGGAGAGGATTAGAGGAGAGTAGTTTGCCATAACACAACTGGCGACACTGTGTCTGGTGTTGAACCAGAGCCACTCGAGCTCTAATGAGAGAGGAGAAATGGATGGACCGCATCGTGCATACTTTATTCCGTTGTCACACCACTCACGGCACCTAACAGAACTCAAGATGCTGATGTGGTCGACGCTAGAATGTACTAGGGCGGCTAATGGCCAGACTCACTTTCTGTTTCTTCCTTATACTTATTCCATTAATTCCGACCACCTCCACGGGTTTTCTGGATTAGTTTCACCTATTTTTGGCAAACCGTCACCCACGCATTCAACTGAAAGGGCGTGGATCCCGGCAACTATACTTTATAATGAGTGAATTGAAGGTGATCCATTCTCCTCTCCACTTACGGTCGTCGTTTCGATGTGCAAACAGACTTAATAAGATGTGACACCTGATTAACTTAATTGTTTCATCACTCTTCCCTCCTTCCCTTATTCACCGATGCCAAAGTGACTTCCATGCTTCTCTGCACAGAATGACACACCTTTCAACATTGCAACATGACAAGGTGTTGGCAACTCACACGAGAAGCAAAATGACAGTGTTAAATTACACGGGCCTAATTCGTATAGATCCAGATCCTTCTCAGACAACACCCCACCAGAGTCAGCCAATGTGGTGAAGATCGAATCTTCTTCCACTGTAAAACCTCCTTCAGACAACTCACTGGTTGGCTAACGAGCAAGCCAGACCGTTGAGGTACGCGGTCTATAAGAAGGACAAATCGAGTGGGCCACAAAATCGTCAGAGCCATTAGTCGGTCAAGGACTCCTTGTCTACCAGACAGCGAGCTTGCGAACCACCTGACTCGCATCGTAGTCAACCCATCTATCACTGGATTCCATCGTAGACATCAAGCATTCTGCGAGGAGGGTCAAATGTTGGGCGTCACTCGACAACTCACAGGTGCCTCAGCTGTCGGGAGATGAGAATTGCGCTGGTCTCCGCTCACGTGCAACAAGTCGTAAGCAGAAAAGAGTTTTTTATGTACTACAAGGATTCTTTGCATTTGGTGTTCTGATTGCGACTCTCCTGCGACAGAGTTGACAAGGCCTCACGTATATCTGCGAAGCACCAATGTAGGTACCACCTATCAAAAAATTGAATCTGTCCACAAGGAAGGGCAAACAGTTGGTTGATTGAGTGTAGATTGGCAGTGCGGTTGACTGATCATGTTGCCAACGGTGTGAATATTGAGCAGGAGGAAAGCACGGCAAGTTGTCCGAGGGCCTCAATGGGGCTTATCCTTTAACATGACAAGGTGGCAGCAGCTTGGCTCACAATCCACCGCCTAACCAGTCGTCGAGAAACAGTCCGTCTAGACTGAGCGTCCATTTAGAGGTGATCGTTACATGTCCACAGTAAGGGGACGGTTTCAGCATCTCTTCAATTCTAATTATTTCAAAAGGGTCTATTTCCATGTACCCTAATCGAGAAGTCAAATTGGTCCTATCAGCGTTAAGTGCTCAAGACCACGATTGTGACAGAACAGTTATGCCCTGCTGTAGTTACAAGTCTGAAGTCAACTAGAACATCACTGGAAACACCGGGAATGCACTTGGCCTCCTACCGCCTTCTGGTAGTCGACATTGGTAGAAGGCTGTTGACCTACAGATCATGCTACACCCTCTAGACCAATCCCTTAGCCTAGGTGGCGAAAATGCACTTCCAACCTAGACAACGTGCTCTGTTCCTTCCACCTCTCCCCTCCTCCACTTCACCCTCCTTCCCATCCTCCCACCAATTTTTACAAGCCAAATCCTCGTACTTTTGAACACTTTACTTGATTATCTACGCACCTAGATCATTGGCTTGTAGATAGGCGGGAAACAACATAAGGTGTGTGGCGGGTCTCCGGTGTAGCCGCAGTCAGGCTTCACAGTCAGGTCGTAGGAGCAATGCGATATGCCAGCTGTTGCTATCCTCTCTATGTCGTTAGACAGCCAACTGGCCTGCGCAGAATTTCCGCTTGCGTGCGTGGACTTCGAGGTGATCAATTTGAGCAACGCATTCAACTTGTTTGTGTGGTCGTACATATGGGGATGAATTGCATTCCTCGGCACCGTGATCAAATGTAGATGCACCCAATTTGCTAACGAATCTCATGCGCTGTAGTTGTCGGACGTACGGAAGGTGACCTGAGGGCGCGCCACCGGGGCTCAGTTGAAGTACAGGCAAGAAGACTCAACCATCATGGACGGACCCTGATGTTAAGCTCAGTGGAGAGGGACGCGACTAGCTTCGCGGTATCACCTCTTTCTGACGAGGAGGTTGCACTGGTCACTAGGGCCGCGAACCTTCACACCGACTCATTTGAGCCTCATTGACTCCTTCCTTTGCCTCCTATGCCTCCTCCTCCGCCGCCTCCTCCTCCTCCTCCTCCTCCTCCTCCTTTTCCTTCTCCTATCACATTGGCGGTGCTTCCTGGGCGATGCGTGGCTGAATAAGTGCAGTCCAGTGGCCAACAGTGGGACCAGTCAAGGGTGGTAGCTAACTCGACCATGGTTGCACAACAACAGCAGCAGCTGCTGCAGAGTATTGTCTTCGCACGCACACTTGCTTCTTCCAAGCCACTTTCCCTCACTCATTCTGCATTTCAGTACGCACTTGCTTGCTGTCTGCAGTTGGGAGAACAAATACACACACTTGACTTAGATGCTCGGTAGCTCTTGGCCCATCCATAACAATAAAACAGGATCGGATATGTCAATCACACGAAAGCGCCAGCTGCAGCCATGGCGACAACAATTGAAGGCGAAGTATTAATTGGCTGGAAAGAGTAACACATTAGAAACACACGCAATCCAATTAGAATTTATTGCTTATTTTGCAGAGCAACATTAGTATGTCGGCAATATCAAATACAACAATGCATATTTAGAGCATATATGCATAAAGTTAGGTATTTACATTTGACTGAGGCTGTAATGTGCACGCTTAGAGCTGTTTCAGCTACTAGGAAGAGATTCCACTAAGATTAGGTCATTTTATTGCAAAATTGTCATTTGCCATCTTGCAGTGGCTCACTGAAAGGAAGGAAGGAAAGACGCTGCAAATGAATTGAGTCATCAGTCATCAGGCCTGTCTGCATTCGCCACTAGGCCATGGCAGTTGTGTTGCAGGGTTTGAGAGACCACTCGTGTAAATCGTTGTGTGTGAGGGAAGGTGATTGATTGCCACTGCTGCGCTATGATGCGGCACATCAAACCAATCAACCGGACATCTCTCAAGACTTCCTTTTTCGCTACCTAGGATAAGGCACTCAAGGGAAGAAAAGGCCCCAACAGTATGATGCAAGAAATATCCAAGTGAGATGGAGAGATCCGCCTCTTCAATGCCGCCTTTCGATGGTTTAGCCACACCTCTGCCTCTATTCTCATACGATTGTCGAACAATCACGCTAGTTCAGCCTGTCCGCGCCATCACGATGACGACTTCATGCAAGGCTTAAGACATTGGAACATCAGGGCAGCAGAAGTTGTCGAGGAGAGGCGAGGAGAAATGTGAGGATTTTGTAGCACTCGAGGCATGTGCATGTCCACTAAATTCCCCCATTTCGACAAGTATTCAGTATGATGCCCACCTGATTTGATGGCACATTTCTTGGCTCATAACTCACTGGATCGGCATTTTCGATCAACGATTGGCTGGATCAGCATAGCCGGAGAGATCCCACCAACCGGGAGATGCGTCACCCTGTTTTTAACTGCCTGACTAATCACCATGTCTAGCCTGCAATAAATCGCAAACCAAATGACTAAGCATAAGAGCATGAGGTAAGGCTTGAGCTTGAACTGCTATACAACATCCACAATATGAGATGAGCGGATAAGGAGGAGGAGGTGAGGGGAAGGAAGACAGTGAGTCTCACTTGGATCGGCGCGCACACACACGGCCTCGATGGTCGATGCAACTTCCTCGTCAGGAAGAGGTGATACCGCGAAGCTAGTCGCGTTCCGGTCCACTGAGCTTCACACCGGCCTCTCCCTATGATTATCGGGTCCTCTTGCATGTACTCCAACTGAGCGCCGGTGGCGCTGCCCCACTCCGCCTTCCCTCCTCGTCACATCTACAAGGCGGCACATTTGTTAGCACAATGGGCTCACCTACAGTCGAACACGGTGCCCACGAATGCGGCACACTCCCACACGTGCGACCACGAGAGCAAGTTGAATGTGCTGCTCAAAGTGAGCAGCACTAAGCTCCAGAACGCCAACAGGAATGTTGGGTGGACGCATTCTCTCTCGGATAGCAGCATGACACGCAAACCATGAAAATATGGTGATCGCGACGATGCGGCTGACACATCGATCGTAGGATCGAAGACGATGATTTCAAATGCACGTGCATGCGTGTGAGGGAGTGTGGAATGAGTGGGGCAGAATGGGCACCAGTGACTGGGCTTGTGGTGAGGCTTCGTGGGCGATGTGCGCAACGAGATGCTTGAGGATCAAACGGCTACAGTGAATGTAGGCAAATTGTTGCAAGCCCAGCAGTGACATGTGACGCAGCAGAAAAATTGCCTTTCTGGGTCAAGCCTTACTGTGGTTGCGGTTTGGTGAGTCATTGGGAGATATTCAGGCATGGCGACACTTACGAGCAGAAGTTAGGTGGTCTTTTTGGATCATTTCATGTTAGATCCAGCTCCCTCTCAGACAACACCCAACCAGCGTCAGCCAATGTGGTAACTATCGAATCTTCTTCCACTGTAAAACCTCCTTCAGACAACACAGGTGTCAGAGTCTCGAAGAAAGGAGCTGAATGCTCACATCATCGTAGCGAGATGTGATTAGTGGGTTCTCTTCACTCTTGTGTGCGAGTCGATTGTACCTGCTCTGGTGGAGCAGGGGCTAGCAGTCCTCTATGGGCACCGATGCAGTCGAAGGAACGGGGTCGATATTCTGCTTTGCAGCTCGTCTTGGGACAAGAATGGATATAATGCCCCATTAAGCTCGGCTTAAATCTGGAATAGACGGGTACTACCTCTCCGTAGATGTGTTAGGGTGGAGTCATGTTGTCTTCGCTCCGGCGACCGATGTGCCAGCCACATGGCAAATTCGAAGTGTTAATGAATTGATGATGACGGTGGGCTGTAAATCAGTCTGCGTGACATTCTTCTGTGCCCATCCGTCATTCACTCAGCTTATAAGACAAATGTACTCGCTTGTTAACTTGTACGGTCGGACAGGTGTGTGCCACTTGCGATTAATGTGGCCACATTGTGGTCCTCTACTTGATCTCACCCCTTATCTAACCCACTAAAATGTGCCACAGATTTCTATCTTTCTATTTTGTCCCTAACTTTTATTTCTTTGTAATGACTAGAGTGAGAACAGGTGGCGAGCAACCCTCATTGTTGGTGCAGTGAAAGAGGCGAAGTGATGAGAGTTGTGCTGGTTTAGAAAGTACCCTTCTTCCTCGAAGGAAGATGACAAGAGTTCCGTACAACCAAGTGTGTTCGCCAAACGGCTTTTACCTAACATTGAGAACTACTTAGTTAAGCATATATGTATATCAAGTGTGCCATCGAGCAAAATAGCTCGATGTGGTAGTCAATCTAAACGTTGGACACGGCAGTGTTGTTCATGTGCCTGCATCCCTGCCTTCTAGCAGCAGAAGCACTCACAGACACAGCTACCGGACAGCACCAGCACCAGTCATTTTCTAAACGTTCATAATCTTCACCACTTTGCCCCATTCATCGCGTTACCAACAACAGAGATTAACACCCGCTTCAGTCTATTCGTGCTAAAGATTCGGCAGCCAAGTGGAAAGAGATGAAGCTCGGACCTGTCACGCACCTATGCGACCATGTTTAAATACCTCTCCTGACACTGCACATGGAGGGGCGGCCTCGATCTGTCTGTAAGCTGTTTCGTAGCCAATGTGGAGCGGGACGATTCAAAGGTAGCCCTTGCAGAGCAGCAATCATAGTGTGTCTTCTTTTGCCCTAATTGATGTCTGCATAACTCACTTGCTTTAAGCAGGCGAGTGTGTGATAGCCGTTAGTGAATTTGCTTGGTTTCGATGCTATGTTCAAGATCGACTTCCAACGAACGATGCTATGTTCAAGATCGACTTCCAACGACTACTTTGGTGTGTGTAATTTGTTCGCTTTTATCTCTTCCCACCCGGCTCTCATTTCCATGGAACCAATATGGAGAGAGCACTTAGGTGCGCATTTCATCATTGATGAATAGAAGAACAGGACACACTGGCGAGGGTTGTGGTCCCTTGCAGAAAGCATACTTCTTCCTCGATGGAATTGACAGTGATTCTGAAATCAGGTCCATCAACGATGCTATGTTCAAGATCGACTTCCAACGATTACTTTGGTGCGTGTAGTTTTTTCGCTTTTATCTCTTCCCACCCGGCTCTCATTTCCATGGAAGCAATATGGAGAGAGCACTTAGGTGCGCATTTCATCATTGATGAATAGAAGAAAAGGACACACTGGCGAGGGTTGTGGTCCCTTGCAGAAAGCATACTTCTTCCTCGATGGGATTGACAGTGATTCTGAAATCAGGTCCATCAAATACATGCTACATACATGCCGACGCCAAGAAGTGTCATTGGATGATACGGTGGGATGCGCGTTGGCATTAACCACATCGACAGTGCCGTCAGCACCACCCTTTGAATACGATTTGGACGGAGATGTGACCTCGTGCCGACGCACGTGGCTTTATAATCTTCATTCGCCATCGTTCACACCCTCATCTCAGTGATGCTGACCGATTCAGCGATTTCTGCTGTCAGGACTGCCAGAATGGTTGTGGACAACCCTTGTTATTTTCCCATCCCTGTTCTTTCTGTCACACCAACCCCAAGGCATTCAAAAAATCCAGGATTGCCAACCTATGGAGCAGTTATTTTCCGACCTACAAATTTAATCAAGGCTATGCCCGGTCTGCATGGAGGGCCCCACATAGGTTTCATTGTGGTCCTATCTTAATCTACCAGCGGTGAACATGGTCTGATGGGGGCCAGAGAGCCAGAAGTTACTAGAGGTAGGACTCCTTCGAAGTCTGATTTGAAGATAATTAAGGAGCCGACTTACACACAGATGTCATCGTAAGCAGGTGGGTAGGTGGAAAGGTAGTTATCCACTCAGTTGACTAGGCAAACGTCCTTTCTTGCTGACACAGATGAGCAGGCAAGTGTGTGTTTCGTTCCCAGTTGGAGTAGCTGGGTTGTAGTCCTTTGCCCACCCTCGTCCTCGAACAGATATTTGAAGTGTTGACAGACTTGGCTTTCATTCCTTCAGAACGAGTAGATTGAGAGCAGGTGGCGAGCACGTTTTACTGGTGATGAAGGTTGATGTTCAAAGCATTCGTGGTCCACCTGGTGTGGTTCTAGACGCTAGCCCACTAGTCGCTAGACCAGCAGTCCGATATCAAGGGGTTGAGTGGGGCTGTTTCTTGGCCCACTGGATCTGCCTTTCATGCAGACTGGGTCAATATTCGGTCCAGAATGGTTGTTAGTCAGTGGTCTAGTCGTGAAGTAGCTTGCAGGTCGGGGATCACTGTGCTAGAGGTTGGCAGTGCTGAAATTTCCATCACAATCCGATTTCGCCAATGCCTTCAACGTTATGGTGATCAAACCGATCATAACTCTGTTGATCAAACCGATCATTTCCCATTTGATGTGCCAACTAGTACATGTTTCAGCGTTGGCAACCTGGATGTGACTCCAGAGGGAAAGAAAGGGTAATTCTTCATGCACATTTAGTGCATGTAATAGCAACGGTTTGCCAGCACATTCATTTTGTCCTCCCCACTTGGCCTTCATTCCCATGCGATAAGAAGAGTGAAAGCAAGAAGCTGCTTTCACTCCCTGACTGTCCCTCATATCCTCAGTGAGTGTAGCTCTTTTTCTAACTCAGTACCTTGCGAGTCGAGGAGAATTGAGAAGAAGTACCTTGCGAGTCGAGGAGAATTGAGAAGAAGCGAACAATTTAACAAAAACCCTTTTCAAACATGCGATCGTACCATGGGGTAAGGAGGATAGGGACGGGGAAGGGAGGACAAAGGCGATTCAGGTGGGCTACAGTCGTTAGGTTACGGTTCTTCGTTCAGTCCCTTCTCTTAGAAAATCCATTGAAATGCATGACATACTCGCCTTACATTCCGTGTGATTCGAGCCACATTCAGTCACTGAACGCCCTTCACTGACGTCTTAGGAGGCGTCAATCGAAAATGACTTACTTGTCTTCATCTGTCACTCTCGTCCTCAGCGGTCCACCAACTGGAAGAATTGCAAATACTACATGTGTAGGACTTGTTGGAATCCTTGTGGGGTATGCAAGAATTGAACGCATTGAGGTGGGAAGACAAAGGCTTGACTGAGCTGAGGAACGGAAGAGATGGATGGGAGCCGAGTATTTCTGAGGAGACTTCCCACCCGAACTTTCACTGCCTTACATTGGTTGTTAAAAACCTGATATTCACTGGGTACTGATAAGCGGTCTCACTGTCTGTCTGTAAGCGAAGCAGGAAAAGGAGGGGAATGAGGAGTGGACTAAGGAGGCGAAAATGCCGTTTTCTCATGCAGCTGCTCCTGCCACCTCATGTGGAGATTTTTCTGCAAGTCGGCTCCGGTGCTGCACCTCAACTGTCTGCCTCAAAATATGGTCACTACCTCACCATCCACTAATGCGGACGGATGTCCACTCGCTATTGATATGCGCTTGACTAAGTAGTCCTCAACGTTCGACGAGAAGCATTTGGCGAAAACCGGTCTTGCAGTGGTACAGTCGTCGTTCGCCTTCGAGCGAGAATGGTACCCTTGAAAACAACATAATCCTCATTACTCTGCCTCGTTCACCACAGCACCAAAGTAGAGTTTAAGCTGTGTCCATCACTCATTGCAGTATATTTGTCGGTTTTCGTGAATGCATCTGTGCTTTCACTTCATCAGAACAAATAGGTTAGGAGCAGGTAGGGAGCACTCCTCATTGGTTTAATGATGCTATTTCAGTGGGCACTTTACTTTCCTGAAGGCAGATGATAACGGTTGCTTTGCCAGAGCCGTGTTCGTCGAATGCCTTTCCCTTAGCGTTGGGAACTACTCAGTAAAGCACAAGCATAGCAAGTGTGGAAACGACAGTGAATGATGCAGTGGTCAATCTGGTTGCTGAATTCGGTAGAATGCTGCGTGTGTCTGTGTCTCTGCCTTCTCGCAGCAGCACCAATCACGGAGGCAGTGGTGGTGCAGCAAAATCAACGGTCCTTCTCAGAACGTGCTCAACCCTCATCACCCCACCTCATCGCATATGGCCCCAGTGATGGGGAAGGACAATCTCCTGCATTTCATCTACTCGTTTCGAGTGAATGAGGGCCGAAATGGGGAAAGATGAATGCTCAGTCTGGAGCGCACCTTTGCGACTATGTCGAATCATCGCTGCTGACACTGCTGCAGCATGATTCTTCCTAAAAGCTCCATCACAGCCAATGTGGAATGCAGCCGTCCATAAGTGGCGTCTACAGGGTATGCAATTACGGTGTTCCTCTTTTTGCACAAGATAGTGGCCTAGTTAACAAGCAGCTGGTGGCTGCACAACTTACCCACCTAAACGAGCAGGCGTATGTTGACTGCCAATGAAGCCGTTCCATTTCGATCCTTTGTTTTTCTTCGCTGCCAACACTCCCTTTGCAGTGTAAGAAACTTAGTATTTATTCAGACCTCGCCCAACTTCGCTCTTCTCATGAGTGATACCTACAGAGGCGTCCTTTCGACTCAAGTGAGTCCTTGCAATCGTCGTAGTCTTTGGACCCACTAGAATCCTTTTGCCTCCTTGCTCTCCCTGTCTTCCTCTATCATACCACTGTTTGGCATAATCAGTCAACTTGATGGTTGGGCAACTTGGCGCGACGGAGAATAAATAAATGGCAGGTACTGAGGAGAGGTGAATAGCATGAGGGCCTTGAATGTAAACGGTAGTGAATGCTCAAATAGAAGCCGGGAGCATACGTTTTGATTCCAAAGAATTGAGTAACTATGTGGATGAATGACTTGGTAGGGTTTTGTTGGGGTATCAAAGAAATGCGTGAGCGGTTGAATGAAGGGAGGGGAGTAGGAGGAAGACACAAATTGGGCTGCAGCATTTGAAGCAACCGCCAAGTGTTTTTTCAATTTTTCTCTCTTAATAAAGGCGGCACACTACGTGTGCCATCTGAAGCGCACCGCGCTTAGCAAGGGAATTTCCGCTCTCGTTGCAGTCTGCCTCCCACAGTCTGGCTAATTTAGTCACCAGCCGCACACACATATCTGCCCATGCAAGTGAACTAGCGAGTACATTTGTCTGGCAAGCTAACTAAAAGACAGGTAGGCACAGGAAGACGCAGCGCAGACGAATTCACTGTCCCAGATGATCATCAGGTCACTGAAATGTCAAAAGCGCCATGTGGCTGACTCATCGGTAGGAGAGGCAAGGATGACATGACTCTATTGCAGACAAATTGTCTATGTTTGACAACTCCAACAAACCCACGGAGAGATTACACCCTTTTATGCCAACTTCATGCATTGCACCAAGGCCTGTTACATCCATTCCTGCCCCAAGATGAATCACAAGGCGAAATGTTTGCCATCCTCACTCCTCTGCCTTGAGCTGCGCACCCAACTGGGCATGGATGAGTGTCAAATTCTGCTGGAACATAGCAAGTATAGTCGACTCGCTGAGGAGGTTGAAGAGGACTCACTATTCACGCCTCATCAAATGAAGTGAACATTCAGCTCCATTCTTTGAGACTCTGATATCCGCGACACCTGAGGGCCATTTTGTAGTCACCGTACTGGCTGCAGCTGAAGATGCGCAGCCTGAGAGGGATCTAGGCCGGATTGTCAGAAACGCTCAAAGCATGCACATTGAGTGCACAAACAGAAATCGTTTGATTTGAGACCGTGATTTTGCTATCCATCTAAATTGCCAGTGCCTTTCCATGTTGCAATGCTGATGCTATGCGGAAGAGCTGTTGGATTGTCCGCTATTTAATGCAAGAAAGCATGGAGGACTCATTAGCGTCGGTTATTTGGGAAAATGGGAATGTTGATCAAAAATGTGGCTGATTAGGTGTCAATTGAATGTGCGTAGGTAGCTGTGGACAAGAAAATAGGCAAGTCTAGTCATAAAAGTCGATACGAGATGATTGGAATTGATCGAATACGTTCAGAACGTTAATGTGAATTGATCGAATACGTTCAGAACGTTAATGGTAAGTAGGTCTGCGCATAGCCTTCCTAGTACATTCTGAAATGGACCATATCAGCATGTAGTGACTAATGTGCGGCCAAGGTGGTAATCAACAGGACACACGAGATCTACTCATTCCCTTACGTTACAGCCTCGAGTGGTTCGGGTTCAACATTAAAAACAGTTTCTTAAGTTGCGGTACAACTACCACAGAGTGAATAGTGCCTCACAATGTGGCGTGGGTAGAGATGATTCAACTGACGCCTCCGTTCCTTACATCCAAAGGGCTCGTGTGCAAAACTGGTAGAACAAAGCGTAAAGTGGTTCACCCTCTGAAAAGGTACACACTTCCATATGCTGCCCTCAAACTTCTGATTAGCTACTAAGATGTGAACTGCTTCTGGAGCTTGCATTTACCGGGGGCGGTGCCTACACATGATAGTAAACATTGACGATGTGGTGCAGATGCCAACACCGTAAATAATCTCCAGTCGGCACAGCACTCACATCACTGGAATGTCACTTGGTTTTCCAACTCCATTTAGTAGTTGGCATCTTCTCCGCACCCATCTGAACCTGAAGTCTTGCTTTGTCCAGCCTATCCATAAGGCCTCACCCCTCTCCATCACTTCCGCACAACATGCTCACACACGTAAAGTGCTCTTGATCAGCCGACCCATCCACCTGACAAAGCAACCATTCAACAACCCGAAATCACCAATAGAGCTATTCACATGGCTTGGTAAGGTGCCGACAACAATGCTATTGTGTCTACGATCTCTGAGGCGGGTGAGAATACCAGCAGTTTCAAGCCCTGGTCTTGTCTATTACGAAGTGACTACTAGGAGTGACTGTGGCTCCTGATTAATCCACCACTTAGCACACCGGTCCATCAAAAGCTCACTTTCTAACTTGGCTGGCTGTCCAATGTGATAGAGGCTCAGACACACCCAACGCACGGAATGAAACCGAGTCTAACCTCCCACGGAAGTAGGGAACCACGTTGTTGCCTCGAAAGTGTCTACGCCCACCTGCTTGGATACACTCCTTGACTTGAGAAAGTTGCCAACGAAGCCGTGGTCACGAAGCAACCATTGCGGATACCAGTGCAGTATTTTTTGATAGAGAGGCACTTCACCCACATCAAAACGCTGCAGAGAGGCACTTCACCCACATCAAAACGCTGCGAATGGAAAAAAACGAATGCGAACCCATGAGGTGGTGGAATTCTGGATTAGAATCACTACTGCCAAACACGGGATGCATTTACTTTAGCTCAGTAGCTTATCAGCATTGCGTATCTCTGCTCGCTCTTCATACAATCATGATATCAAATCTCAAAGCCAGACAATTTGCCTCAGTAATGAAACATTCTTCAAAATGTACAAAAGTGCCTTAAAATCTGCTACACGGAGGGTCCCAAAATGAATAGCGAACTGAGCACCGTAGGTTAGGTTGATTTGCTTGCCCTCAGCTCACCATGCTATGCATTCCGTTTTGCTCAGTCGATGACAAACTCCGCCGTCGATGTCCGAGACACTTTCTGTGTAGCACATGACAGAATGTGAGACAAGAAATAATCGTTCTGTTAGAAAATATCCGATGTTGCGTATTTTGTCTTAAACTTGTCAAACTGTGCTCACACCTGAC
>LWMK02000975.1:0-18232 GCA_001693075.2 Taenia saginata
GTGTGCCCGTGTTCTGACTTTTAGCAGCCTTAACTCCAATAAAACAGGTACCAAGTGATTGTCTAAATACATGAAAACACTCTGTCCCCTACCCCAGACGATGAAAAATGCCAGCTCGCTCTTCATTTCTCGGCGGCTCATCTGCCCACAGAAGAGGCGCTTCTAAATCCTGACGAATTGGAAGCCTGCCAAGAACGCGGACTTCAAGGCTGCTTCTTCGCACGTGTTGTACTGGACTGCGACTTCCAGATCTCCAGTAGTCATCCACTCCCACGGAGCTCCAACGAGTCGGCAGGCGATGGTGACAGAGGTGTTGTGATGGTATATGTGTTTCATTTTGTAAAGAACCAGATTTCGTTTAGTTGACCACCCGGTCTTTGGTTCACCGAAAGGGAATTTAAAGCACGAAATATTCTTTCAAATCAGGCTGGAAGCAGCCCTAATGAAGATAAATCCATCAGAGCGAGCTGCTTTAACTTCAAGAATTTCATGTTTTTGCGTAACCGTTGCTTCAGTTCTCCACACTGGGTCATGATATCCCACGCTTGCTTCAAAATGGGATCGTCATTACCACTGAAAACATTCTCAAGTGTGATCCATCCTCCATTCATTGAGCTTTGGTGATGACAATGCGAAAACTATTTTACCGTTTTCCCAGATATTTTGGATAAATTTTATCAACAGCCATCAAGGTAGGGATTAATTATATCATCGTAAGCAGCTATGTAATGTGGACAAAGTTAATTTGCCGGTGGGAGGCCTCAGAGATGTTTCCAGATTGCACTTGTTTCTTTCAAAGACCTTTGTCACATCCATTGTAGTTCCAAGACAGCCTTACGTTCCACACCTCCATTGGACCTCGATCGAAAAATGCGCTTTTGGAGGTGCAGATATGGGCTAAATGGTTGACAAAGAAGGCGTCGTCCCCTCGTGCCAACGCTTTTGACACAATTGGGTCAGTGCTCCCCTCGCTCCCATTGATACACACCGTTTGTCTGATTTCAGGGGGTTAAAAACTCGCAATGTTGTAGATGTTTACCTAAATGTGTTCAGTAAGGCAGGTGTATCAAAAGATATTTATCAGCAAGTGAATGGCCAGTAGTAGCCTGTCTTGGTCTTGGCGTGGGGTAATAGCATTTCCTAGGGTTGGGAGACCGCACTGTAGCCTAATGAGGAGGGGTCTTATTGAACCATGTGAGTGGCTTTTGCCCTTCAATAGAGCTTGCTCGAATTTGATGCCTTTTAGGATTCCAGCGCCACGTTTCCTGGGCTTCCTGCAACTGCCACTCTTCGAGCTCCTCGGAAATGAGAAGTCTGTAGACCTTCTAGAGGCTTTCCACTGGTCATGCCTCCGAGATGACACATCGTGGGAGTTGGCGTCAAGTTATGATCGCTTTCCTGTCTATCCTCTGTTTCAGCCTTCTGTGGACAATTTAAATGACAACTGGATTGCACTCAGCATTGGCAGCTCTGCCCTAGCGATCTCGAAGGTGAGTGTGTGCCTGTGTTTGAACTGTCTCGTCAAATCCCTGAAGAGTGAATAATTTGGTCAGTTGGTGGATTCCTACATCCGATTCACTGGGCTACTTTGTATTGGACGAGGAGTGATTGCCATTTGGTTGTGCAATGTTTGATGGAAAGCGTCCTGAGTGAGCAGCTACCCAGCTCTTTTCAATGAGAAAGGCCAAATTAAGCTTTCTATGGCACCTTATTAGTCATGCAAAGGTGGATGTGTATCGGTTGATCGGAGCGTCAGACTGCTTCACTTCGCTACTTTCCCCTTTCTGTGGCACCCATCCTCCATTATTTTTGTCCGGTAGGTAGTTCCCCTCCCTCTCCCAATCTTATTGAGGTCTTTGTCCATAAAGCACATTTCACGCATGTTTGATTGGTTCATTGCTGTAAGGAGTTATTTTCCGACAGATGGAATTATTAAAGACTTCATGAATCAGAGCGTGGATACACGTCTTTGAATAGAAACGATCTGAAAAATCAAAGGCAGTTCACTCATATTCTGTTTGCTTATTCTTGTAACACCTCTCTACGGAAGTGGTGACTCCACTGGCAAATGAAACCTGAAATGCTTCCATCCATTCAAGTTTGAATACAAAGATCTCTCACGGGAAAATACCCAACAAGATAGTTTAGCATATTTTACCAATTTCAGATGGAAGGATTAACACGGTTGAGCTGATTTGAGCCGAAACAGGGTGACCGTAAGGCCAAACCTTCTACGAACTCTCTGCATTGATGTGAATAAATTTTTTTTCCATGGCCATGATTGTCTGCTCTGTAACAATGCGACCACCGTCAGAGGTGGTGGTAGTAGATCATCGGCCACAAATTATCTATCAATAAAATGTAAATTTTGTACCTAAATCGCGGAAGCACCACATCATTTCCATGTCTTTCCACTCACTCACTCACTCACTACACTCACTCACTCACTCACTAAAATTAGAATGACGAAGTCCATAAGAAATGCATTTGTAACTCTTCGCTTGCCTAACAAGATGGGGCCTTCCACTAACAGGAAGAACTGATGCATGACTTCGAACTCCCACGGACTGGAATAGTCACAGAACGCGGTGCTCTCTTCTGGTTTTCCAACGCTCAAGTCAACAAAACTTTGTCCCCCGCTCTGTGTAACACCGTGGTCCCACAAGTGTCGCCTACGAAAGTGGAATCGTTTCCAGCCTACGTGCATCTGGAACGCGCCAATCGACTTGTATCCGATGCCACGTAAGTGCAATCATAGAGGAGGGTGCTGCCAAATCATTGTAGCGGTCGGCTGCCATGGCAAACAGGTCAGAATACTCGTAAAACGTAGAGGTTTGAAAGGCTACTTGCAGTACTTCGACTATGAAGTTTACCAAAATAGAGAGCTCATTTTGACTGCGTTCTAGGCCTCCGCTTTTCCGGAACTAATTTCGGTAAAGCAGTGGATGATCCCTTTTGAATGAATAATTCACTGTCTATGGAACTTGGTGGGTAATTGGTTGTTGTAAAAGGCAACTGTCTGCTCAAGACCTGGCCTTTGTTACACCGTCTTGATTATGTGTGAGAAAAAAATGGGATCCTTTTAGGAAACCCTTTCGGTAATACAACCTAGGGGTGTCATTAATTGTCACAGCTTTCTTGATGCTAATCAGTTGTCTTCAGCAGGATGGACATCCAAGACATTGGCTTAAATGCAATGCCATTAGCATCGGATTTTGGTTAGCAGAGCCATTCCCAACATCGCGGGGAGCGAATCGCGTACCTGATCAGGATAAGTGTTATTCCACATATTTGCTCCTTTCCACTTAATTTTAGACGACTCGATTACCAGAACGTGGAGACGTTTGCAACCTTTGTGGTGAGTGACGAAAATCGTGTAGAGACAGGAGCACAACGCGTGGTTGTGACGCCTCTGGCTAGCAACCGTGTCTCACCNCGCCATCCATATGTCCACGAAGTTGGCCAACACGTAGTCCACACCCGCCTGACTAGCACCCTCCACCATGGTCTGAATGTAGATGATGGACACGAAGGTGTTGCCTTAAAAAGAACCAGACAGGATCGTCTGGAAGATGCCAGTACAGAGGGACAACATTAACCAACTTAGGTAATATTCTCTTCAGGTAAGAAGGGACAGAAGGAAACTAACAGAGCCCAACAAACAACGGAGGGAAGATGACTGGCTGGAAAGCAGATGCACAGAACGTACTTGTGCTCTGCTTCAACATCCTAATCTGACGCGCCCCCACTACCTCCTTCTCCTCATCCTCCGACTTCCCATCATCCTCCCACTGCCTGATCGCCGCGCTTAGTGCTCTTCTCAACGGTCTTGATGAGACATTGTAGTGGTGCCACCAACCTCACAACTGCCATCGCTGTCCTCACATAGTTCGTCACTGGTTAGGAGAGCATCTTCGGTGGAATGCCAAACACACCGAATCTACAAGCGCACACATCAATGATGACGAATGGGCAGCTGACACTCATCGACTCCTGATGATTGCAAACAGCATGTTAACGATTTACTATATCAAGATGTCAAAGCTGAGCAAATCACTTCTGTTATGACAACCGTGAGGGAACTTTCCGCAAGCAAGCAAATCACTCACCGGATTTGTGCATTGCAAAGAAAGGAATTTAGCAGTTGCCGAGACAGCTCTGCCAACCATAGCCAGTGAGTGGAACTGCAAAACTGGCTACAACGTCCCCAACGTTAACTGAACCACCACGCCCGCGATTAGGAACGCCGTGCATATGAGCCACTGGAAGTCCACACCTGCAGCACACATTGCGAGACAATACCACAACCACCATCTCCCATGTTCAACTTCTTCACAGATTATCACCGTCACTGCTCCTCTGTTCCCACACACAGCCTTCCTTCCCGTACGCGGCATGCATTATGGACATCTGCGTGCCCATTCGCATTGTTGAGACGGCGATGTGGAGACCTTCCTCCTAGGACATCGACATTTGGTGCAGTTGTACAGTTGATATTGTGGTCGTTGTAGACAGTCCCGCAGTTCCATCCTCTCGCTAGAGTGGGCAGAACTTCCTTGGCAAATGCTAACTTCGTTTTTTTGAGGAGAACACAAGCCCTATCTGACATTTCCTCCTTAGCAGGAGATTCCCTCACTGTGGCCATTATTGAAGCGAATCGAATCAGCATTGACACCTCCACTTGGTCAATATTCGGTCTGCCTTTCGGATGCACAAGCAGTCAGTGAGTGTCAACACACTAGCGTCGATATTCGTGCAAGCGCTTTTGGTGTGCAGCATAGTTAATGCTGTGTGGCAGCATTGTGCATTTTTGGACAAGCAGTCGAATGCCTAGACTGTGACATTGGGCGAAAATAGCTCTCTTTTCTCAGGATAGGTATGCTAACACATCCACAGGTTGTACCCTCCATGCGCCTCCATTTCGAAGATTGCTGGTTGGAAAAAGAGAAAATATAGTGTATGGCTGGAATCAGGCATCATCCACTGCATTCTTCTCGAGGCTTGCATTTGAGCACTAGCGCTGACGACATTACCACTTTCCTGCTCTCGCCTGTCCATCCTCTCTTGCAGGACGATTGGAGGATCATCGAGATGTGTTATGCAAATGCGATTGCTCACACATCAAGATGCTACGCCCTGTGTAGCTTTTATCGCTTCTGCCTCTGATTCAAACGCTCAAAGCCCAGCCACCACCACGAGGATGCAAGAGAGAAGTGAGCGTTTACACCACCAACTAACCCCATTTGTACCCCCATCACAATGAATGAACCTCAAGAGAGGTCGTGACGAAGTGAGTCTCATTTGATCAGAAGTGATTGTTGATCACGCCGTTGAAGTGAGCTTCAAATATGTTCAAATTCTTGCATATGGACCACAAGTCAGTTCGATGTGCGAGTTTGAGTGAGAGGAGTGACTGTTGGTCCAAATGCAAACACTTGGCCACACCTCATTGATGAGGCATCTACTAGGATTCCACCGACTTGGAGAAGTCAAGTTTCACCTTCCTCAACCAGACCTTGTTTGGCTTATTACTGATATCCCATTTGTCGACTTGATACAAGGTCTGGTGTCATTAAAATGCCACAGCATTTTGTTGGTGAAGAGGTAGCCAAGAGAACGATGCTGAGAAGTGAAGCAACCGATAAGCTACAGGCAAGTGTGTTGCGTGTTTCAAACGCTTTAAGCGTTTCCAACGCTTCTCGCCTAACATGGAGGACAGTCCTAATAAATCGACTTTGGCACAACCAGCAGGCTGAAAACAAGTGCACAACCTAGTGCTGTTATTCGCATTATACATGGGTATTGTTTGGTGTACTTGAAGTGCTGTTTGCAGGTGTTTTCATCTCTATGATGTTCATTGCCGGTTTTATCACCTATGTTCACTAAGCAATTTATTTTACACCCGACTTTACCCCTTAAATTTGACGTTGACTACAAAAAGTCTAGTATGATAGTGACTTCTTACTTGCTAAAAATACACCAAAATATAAGCGGTGTGCGTGCTGGGACTGCTGGTTTCGATGATTGTCGCTTCAATTGGTTTCGAGTAGTGGCGCTTCGTTTGCTACAAAAATTCGGAGATGCAGGTAACATTTGGTAATGCTTTGTTAGCCTTAGTTAGCTAATCGTTACTAGGTTCTTTAATTGTTGCTTAGCCCTCTTTATACGCTTACATTGCAGAGTAGACGCAGAAGCTTCATAGTGTGACCGTTAAGACGTTTTGCTTCCCAAATGTACTGCCTACTCACGTAATTATTTGCTGCTTTCTTATTGATTATAGTTGATTAGTTGTTGGTGAATCCTTTAAGTGTTGATGGGCTTTCTTTGATCGCCTGATCGCTAAGGTACATGCAAATGCCTCAGAATGTGATTGTTGAGACGGCTTGTTTTCCAAACGCTGGGTCTGATTGCGTTTATTTGTTGCTGTACGATGCTTTAGGTGATAAATTGAGGTTGTTTTGGCAATGGACTTTGATTAATGAGTAGTTATTTTTGTGGAGTAAGGCTTTAATTGTACCAAATGCTTTGCACCTGCTCATTATTTTCGGTAATAGGCATTCACTATATGCCTTATTATGCATTTCTTTTATTTACATATTCACTAGATTAGTCATTGAAAGAAGAGGAGAGGGAGGAGGTTCAGTTCCTGCAAAGTGGTTCTGTTATGCGAGGAAGGATGGAAGCATTATGAAGCGCCAGTGAGTGTGAGCCTCGCCTTCGCTATGGCTTGGCATATTTCTCGGGTAAGATTGGACCGCAATTAGTGAGTTGTTGGTGTCTTTTCTGTGCAGCAGTGGATGTGATGTGGGTTCTTGTTTGGGTGTAAACATGCTTTTAGCATTCATGCGTAGGTCCTTTCGCGTTTTTTTGTGGCATAAGGTGCGTTATTTTCGGTTAATATTGCTGTTGTTGTTGTTGCTGTCTTTTCTGCGCAGCTGTACATCGAATGCGAGTACTTACTTTGGGTGGGGGCGATCGCAGTACTCATGGACCGACTTGGTGAGGACGGCTATTGTTTGTGTTGATGTGACCACTGCGGGAGGTGTTGTGTAGGGCCTCGATGGGATAGCTTAGTTGTGGGGAGGTGAGGTGGTTCAGCTTTGATGACGCGGGTTAGTGTTGTGTGAGTGGGGTGGGGTGGGGTGGGGTGATGGCGGAATTGGAGAAGGTGTGCCTGTCGGGAGGTCTTTGCGTCGCCGCGTAGACTGCATTCTGCAGCGGAGCGGTAGGGTGGTGTGTGTTGAGGCGTTCTCTTCTTCCCTCGGTGGTTGTGTTTGCGGGCATTAGTCCTGTGGCGAGTTGGACGTTTGCGCCGCATCGGCTTTGCACTTTTTTTCTCATTTTCAGGCAATGCGGGAGTTTATCCTGTTGCTGGTGGTGGCGGTGGTGACAGGTGAAGTAGGTGTGACCTTCTGTCTTGTTGTTGCTGCTGGTCACAGGCGTTGGCACCTACTTGCTGGAGTGGTCAACGTAGGCAAAGGCTTCATAGTTTGACTGTTAAGATGTTTCGTGCTTTTTCAATGTACAATTCTTCACGTGATAAGTTGGCATTGTTTGGGCAACTTGTTGCTAACTGATTGGCTTTGTAGTGATGTTGGAATGGGACCAATGAGACGTAGCGTCGTTGAGGGGACTTCTAGCCCTACTATGTGCTTGGCATGTATGCAATGTTTTCCAACGAATAAGAGCCCATCATTTGTATGCATCCATTTGTCCACTCCCCTCCTCATGTATTTGTTGGACTGAAGGTGGAATGAATAGGTGCAGTAGCTGTCGAGTCTTTGTGTTTTGCATTCGTACTGACTATTGGCTTTGTCGAATTGGGAGTGGCGATGCCTGCTTTCTATCGGGAAGACTTTCAATCCTACAGCTCTACTTGGGTGTCGTTATTGCTTATTTGTTTATTTATTTATTTACTTATTGGGGCAAAAGTTGACGTTGTAGGTGAATAGGATGAGGGCTGTGAGGAGGACGTGTTCTCTCCTCTTCCGTCTGCAATGCCCAGTTACGCCAGTTGTTGAGCCATCTTTGGGGTCAGTTGGAAACGGTTGGCCTGTCGATTGGTGATCACTTGCAGAAGCTAAAAGAGGTCAGCAATGTCTTTGCATTTTAGAATGGGATAGGGCAACACAAGCTTCCACCTGTGTAGCTGGCATACCTACGAAGAGGGTGCTGAAAAAAATGGCGCAATTAAACCAGTCAAATATGCCAAAGGAAATCACGCCTATTCTGAACCATTCCCATCTGTCATCGCGTTAAACCAACAGTCCCAGGTCGTCTTCTGCCTGCACGTGAGGTTGTTTGGAGGAGTACACGTCTCCAATGTGTCAACTCTGTGGTTCTCACCTGATCGTGAGTCTTTCGAGAGGATGTACTTACATCCGTTTAAAGTTAGTTGAAGCGGGAATAGTGAGCCATTTTTAAACAACATTTAAAGTTCCATTCTCTGACACCTACAATTACGGCTAAGGGCAAATTTGGGGCCAAAGCACTCATTCCAAATTGGTTCCTATCAAATCAGACACCAGAAGTTATGCGGCGACCTACGTTTGGCAATTGAATTTCCGCGTCACGCATATGTGACGGTGAATGGCAGAAATGGTCGCAACACCAAGTAATGCAGCAAAGAGACCATCTGTGTCAAGGCGACAATAAGAGATGCAACAATGGTCCTGATGCAGAGCCAGCTAACTCTTCACCTTGGAGAAGTTGAATAAGTCGGAGCGATGAGCGAATGGCCTTTACACAGTAGCCTCATTCAAGCTTCAAAAATGTGACGTGCTGATTGGCAAGTGGAAATGGCCTTGGACTTTGCACTTTGGCTAAGCAAAGGTCCACAGCACCGATTGTCCTCAATCAAATGACCCAACAGCTACCTGAAGGGCGTCGAGTAGACCCTTCGATGCTGTGATGAACCTCGTTGTGGGAGAAGAATTGCCTGGGTGTAGTAGTGAAGAGTGTGGATGTGTGGCCAATGGGTCGCTTAAGGAGCGCACATTCAACGTGTGCGTGTGCACAAAGAATTAGAAATGAGGCCTCATTAATTGCCTTTGCGTTCTGCACCGACGACGGGCTCCACCCAACCTCACCATGCACAAAGTTGCGATGATTGAGGCCAAGCACAACTGCATCGCCAGATTAATCAGAGTTACTGCTGAGTCGTCTACCGCCCTTAAGAGGAGAGCATTTAGGAAGAAATTTGGAACTTGTGCGTCTCTCTGTCCGATGCCTCAGCTGCTATCCTCGTCCCTTCATCTGTCTGCCTAGATGTTGCCACACGCTGCCAATCCATCACATAGCCATCCACACCACGCCCTGCAGTGACAAGACGTAGTAGAGCAACAAACAACTAAATGCAATTGTGCATTCTCGCGCGCTAGCAGACGTGGGTGAGTGGGCAGGAGGTGGTGTCGAGTCGCTGTAGTCCTCTAAGTGGAGTGCATTGGGATTGTGTTGTGTAGAAGTGGTGCCTGGCTGCCTTCCTGTCCGCATTATAAGAGGACGCCAGAGGCAGAGCACCCAGTAGGACCGAATGCCTCACGCCTAGACGTCACTCAAATGCCAAGAAGTTCAGTTGCACCATTCTATTGCACCGACAATTTGGTCTTACGGTCAAGTTGTAGAACTACTTGACGAAGAGAGTCGTTGAACCCCAAAATAGGTTGTAGGTATGCAGTGGACGGCTTTGGCTAGCTTGAATGAATTAGACGAACTCAAATTAGTGATGAGTGTCACAATGCTTGGTAACTTGGAATACTTTGCATTCCTCGGAAATGGCCGTGTTGGGCGAGCAGGTCTCCAACTTACTGAGGTGTCTTCTTCACAATGCGAAAGATAGAAGCGTGTTGTGCGAATGGGGTGACTTACGTCGACTTGAGGAATAGCATCAACAGTAGCGAAGGTGAGGTGCATGTTGAATGGCACAGTGCGTCCTTAGGCGAGCCACCATGGACGTGATGCAGCTGAGTATAGAAGAGGGCGTAGATCTGACAGTGGGTGGCGAAATGGGTGTAGATGATGGCGAGGTGGGAGACGGTGGCGCGAGAGGAGTGGGAGGTGGAAGCGCTCTGCGATAGCTCTGAAATAAGAGGCTGCAAATTGCAGCTCTTCCCAACGTTGCTCACGATACCCGGGCAGCGGTGATTAGTGCAGGGATGCTATAGAGGACTACATGAATCCTTCTGCTGTCTGTAACTTGCCTTCACTTCACTCCCATCTCTCATTTGCCAAGTGAGCGTTCAGGAATCATTTACCGCATCAAGGCGGACTTCGAGAGAATTCAATTTCTGTCGACTGTTTACTTGCAGCATAACGCTGTGTGGTGGTACCGTCACGCCCATCATTTCCACCATCGCCATCACTCTCACTGTCTTCCTCCCTCCTCTTCGCTTCCTCCTCTTCGCTTCCTCCTCTTCATCGTAGCAGGCGTCAGCGTCATTCTAGGCAAAGCGATGCACACTTCGACGGCCTATCCCGTTTTGTAGCCTGATGGTGAGACGTGGCGTAGACTGGCTCTGTTGCAGCGGTATTAACGCACCTCAATGGCGTATTCGCCCTCACTGAGCCCTGCATGGTCAGCCGAACCACCTGGAAACACAGATGGGAAGCAATTATTGGATGGAGTGGTTGGCTGCCATAGCAGGGCCTTTTGCACGCAAGGAAAACAACAAGAAGCGTCCAGTGTGTCGGCGGGTGTCACACTCAATTAACTAACCGAAAGACAGGTCAGAGTGATGATTCTTGCTGCCTAGCTCAATGCAAGATTCTGGAGGAATCTCCAAGCACCTTCACCTTAAACAACCCTTCGCACATCTAATTCGCCCTATTCGAAATGCATGTCCACTTTTGTAAATAGCTGTATTTTGGTTGCAGAATGGTTGCCTTCCGACCTGAGTGTGCAGTGTTGCATGGAATAGCCATCGACTAGATGCCTGAAATGAATCCCAATCTACTCGTTTACAACAGAAGCCACGACTGCTACTGAATTGGGTTCAGTAGCGTGCAATAGCCAGTGTTAACGAAGGACTAACTGGCTTGAAAGAAGCTAACGGACTTGCATGAACGGGGGAAAAGGGTATTTTCAGTGGGCATTCAACTTCACAAAGCACATAGTGGAGTCGCTTTCATTATATTTTGTTCTTCAGTATTTAATAAGTCAGTCAGGGGGACGATAGACATGGTTACTTAGATAGTAACAGGTGAGCTGAAGAGCAAGGATTTTGCATGATTTACAAATGCAATGCAAATGTACCAAAATACGGAAGCAGTTAGAGAGAAACCTACAGCAGTGGATGAGACAGTGGTCAATCTAAACGACCAATGCAGCAATGGAGCACGTGTCTGTGCTTCCGCCTCCTCACAGCAGCAGCGGCAGCAGCAATTACCGCAACAGCGGAGTTGTAGCAGGTGCAACAACAGCAATTCCACTTGTCGTCTCTTTGCTGACACTGACAGCCTCAACAGCGATGTGAAGTCGTATCCCTACGTACTACTCAAGCGTCCTCATCCACCACAATTATGACGAATTCAAACCACGAAATTTGTGGGACCCAAATAGGAAGTGGGCACGTGTGCAAAGGCCACCAGCAGCTGCACTTCAAGTGATCTGGCTATCTCGCTGCCACCCATGTATGAGGTCATGATTGCCAAACAACTTGAAGCAGTTCGTCCATTTGCTAAGTTCAATTAACAAGTGAAAACACGTTACTGAATCCTAATGAAGGCAATGGATAATCATTCACAAACTTAAGCACATTCGCGTCGAATGTAAGCTGCGCGACTGTGGAATTGGCATTGGAGGTGGCGGTGGACCAGCTTCTATCTACGGTCAAGTGTTCGGTGTCAGAGTGGGTCCGACATATCGCATTGGAGATGTTGCAGGCGTAAACCTGAACCACTCGAGGCTGTAATGGGAGGAAAGCGTAATCGCCTGCGTCGTGTTGATTCCCTCCATGGCTACGCACTACTCACCACAACCAACTGAACCAGAGATGCTCGTCTGGTCGATGCCAGAACGCACTCAGGAGGCTGTGTTTAGAACCTCTCACTGTTTTCCTCCACACCTACTCGGTTAATTTCCATCATCTTTTACTGAACTTAAGGATTAGTGTCGCCCCAATTTGGTGCACTGTCAGTGATGCACATGGAATTGACAGTAGATGCATTTCTGCAACTGATTTGGGATGGTTAAAGTTGAGGTGAATTGACTTCCCTCCAATGTATCCTCTCCACTCACACTTTCTCATTTCAATGTGAAAAGAGGTCTTAGTAGATGCAATGTCGGATTAGGCAGTCTGGTTGTTCACATTTCTCTCTTCGCCTTACCAACTGATGCCAAAGTGGACTCCATACCCCTCTGCACTGAATATCAGACCTATTGACACCACTGTTGGGTAGTGCCAGCAACGACGGTGCAACACGACAAGGCCGTCTCATGGGGCGCAGATCTCTCCCACACAGCACTACACTAGCCTCAGGCAGTTGTTGAACGATGCAACGTGTAGGTAAAGGAGGAAGAATGAAGGAAGCACTGCTCAATTCCCAGATGGCAATGCCTTCACTATCTCCATCCTCGACTTCGGCCGACTCTGACGCAACCAACTTCACCATTTGATCGCCATGCGGCGAGGAGGTAGCAATAGCACTGGGGTAGTGTGCCTCGGCACCAACTCAAGTAAGTCCCAATATCTGCATTCGTCCCTTCCCTCCTCAACTCACTTTGTGAATGCAGCACAGAGCGATGACACTGCCGAGAAGATATTCTATCTCGCGTACAACTTGTTCAAACCCACCACATACGTCTCCTCGTGCACCGTTCATGCCTACAAGGTGCTTCTTTCGTGGCGATGGCGACACCGACCACCACTACCCCGAAATGAAGCAGTCCGTTCGATGATAACACACCACGTAGCTCCCTCTTCTAACCCTATCATGAATTCACCTCACGTAAGGTCATGGAGGAGTGAGTCGCGTCCGATCCATGGTGATGGCTGGTCAAGTCGTTGGGGCTCGCCTTAGGTGTGGCCAAGTGTTTGCATTTGGACCAACAGTCACTCGTCTCACTCAAACACGCACATCGAACTGACTTGTGGTCCAGATGCAAGAACTTTGAACACACATAAAGCGCACTTCAACGGCGTGATCAACATTCACTTCGTTACGACCTCTCGTGAGGTTCATTCGGTGTGGTGTGGGTATAAATGGGGCTAGTTGGTGGTGTAAATGCTCACTTCCCTCCTGCAACCCTCAAGGTGGTGGCTGGGTTTTGAACGTTTCAAATGGACGTGAAATCGGTAAAAGCAACACAGAACGTGGCATGTGGGTGTGCGAGCAATCGTATTCCCATAGCACATCTTGCTGTCTCGGCAACCGTCCTGTAGGAGAAAATGAACTATCGAGAACAGGAGAGTGGTAAGGTCGCCAGCGCTAGTGCTCGAATGCAAGCCTTGAGAAGGATGCAGTGGATAACGCCTGCTTCCAACCATACACTACATTCCTCGACTTTCAATCAGCAATATTTGAAGTGAAGACAAGTGGAGAAAACAACCATCGGATATGCTGGCATACCTATTCGGAGGAAAGAGAGTTATTTCCGTCCAATTTCACGGTCCAGGCATTCGACTTCTTGTACAAATCTACGCATTACTGCCACAAAGCACTAACTGTGCCGCACACCAAAAGCGCTTGCACGGATTTCGGCGCTAGCATNAGCAATATTTGAAGTGAAGACAAGTGGAGAAAACAACCATCGGATATGCTGGCATACCTATTCGGAGGAAAGAGAGTTATTTCCGCCCAATTTTACGGTCCAGGCATTCGATTTCTTGTCCAAATCTACACGTTACTGCCACAAAGTACTAATTGTGCTGCACACCAGAAGAACTTACACGACTTTCGGCGCTAGTGTCGAGCAATGGTGTGTTGACACTCACTGACTGCTTGTGCATCCGAAAAGCAGACTGAAGATTGACTTAGTGGCGATGCCAATGCCCAGTCCGATTGCTTCAATGATGACCATGGCGAGGGAATCTCCTGCTAAGAAGGAAATGTCAGATAGGGCTCGTGTTGTTCTGAAGTACGAATCTAGCACTTGTCAAGGTAGTACAGCACTGACCGTGGTTGTCGGAGCCGTCTGGGCAACTGTTAACTTCGTTTCCTCGCAACGCCGCATGTCTAGTGTATGATTTGCTTGCTTGCAGGAAATGCCCTCATGGTTGTCATGATAGAGGCGATCGGACTAAGCCTTGGCATCTTCATATGGTCAATCGCTAACATGCTGTTAGGATTCACCACCAGTCGGTTCGGTGTATTTGGCATTCCACCGAAGATCCCCTCCAAACGGGTGATGAACTACGTGGGGATGTTTCCTTTACACCGTTGAGCATTGCACTGTACATGGCGATCAAGCCGTCGGAGGATGATGACAAGTCAGAAGAGGAGGAGAGGTGGTGTGCCGGTCAGATGATGATGTTGAGGCAGAGCATTCTAAGTGTGAGACAATGTGTGCAACGTTTGTTGGCATTCTCATCAACGCCTTCTCCCTGTAATGCAACTTACCGTTCATTGTGGTAAATTGGTGGTTATAAAAGCAAATCGAAGTAGACTTCCTGCCTTCTCTAGTGTGGTTTGGGTACCAGATGCCTTGGTGGATGTGCCATTTGGGTACCAGATGCCTTGGTGGATGTGCCGAGGATGTTGTTAGATTTTGTAATGAAGATTCCTTTGTTGCGGTCATGTCAACGTGGGCACCAGTAGGTTAGCGAGACTGTCACCTCAGTATTTGGTGTGGGCCCCTGCAATGTGAGCAGTTCATGGATGTAGGCAAGCATTGTGAGGCGTAGGTGTGCTACAGTGGAAAGAAGCCGAATCAAGCAACGGATCTGCCATTGTCCTTCACGCTGGTGCCGAAGGCATGATGGAAGCAAAAGCTAACAACTGCATTCCCAGTGACCCTGTTACTCCCCTATCTTTTGCCATGCACTGCTGGTCGACTTGTGGATGGAAAAAAGGCTTTTGCATTCCTCCAACTACCTCACACCGCTAAAATGCACGCGCCACAGCACAGCACCAAGGTCGCTTCGTGTTTCATGCTCTCCTGAAAGCCGCTCCATTCCACCTAACACCCACTTACCTGATAGGATGCCACTCAATTCCTCCCCATTCTCTGTCTTCCTCTTCTTCTTCCTCTACGCATAGGCAGAGCGGGTGAAATGGGTTAGAGGAAAGCCGAATTCGTACACGATTCCATAGCACACGACTCCTTACCTCAACCTGTAAGGCTGACACATGGGACGATTGGCTCTCTCATCGATAGTAAGACAGAAGGCATGACTGGATGCTGTGTCTTTGGCACTCCATTAAAGGATTTTTCAGAACTGGTGATGAGCTGCGTGGAGGCAGCAATAGCAGTTGTGAGGTTGGTGGCTCCACTACAATGTCTCATCAAGGCCGTTTAGCATAGCATATGGATGGAGTCCTGATTCCCCTCCTAACAGGCCATCCTGTCGTCGCTGCTGAGTGGCATCCTGTGGGGTGTGGCGCAGTCCTCGTGGTTCATCGCCAATGCTGCCTTGGGTGAACGTATCACATTTCACATTGTCATTGCCACCCTCGTGGGTGTGGTCATCTTCAAGGAAATCAAGGTTTATCTGCCTTGTATTTACACGTCTTTCCTTGTGTATTCCAAATGTCTGCCATCTTAACCCACACTCCTTCGCTTTCCACGTACAGGGCAAGCACAACTAATGCAACCTACCTTTCATTAAAATAAATTATCAGTTATAAAAATAAATCAAAGTAGACTTCCTGCTTTCTCTGGTGTGATTTGGATACCGGAAACCTTGGTGGATGTGCTGAAGACTGAAGACAGCCTGGGTAGTGTTAGATTCTGTGATGAGAACTCCTTTGCTGTGGAGAGGACTTTTGTTGCATGCAGTCAAGCAGATTTACTGTTCTGTTTTATTTTGTGGTGGTAGCAGTCGTGTCAAAGTGGGCACCAGTAGGTCATCAAGAATACCACCTCAGTATTTGGTGTGTCGGCAGGCGTCATGAGTCATCGTTATGCTCCAGTGGAAAGAAGCCTCAAGTTTCATTGTTCTTTTAAAGAATTAATGAGGTCGTTAAGAAGTGCGAGTTACTAGAGTTGGTCAGTTCTATGTTTTGAAGCCACTGCCAACGTGCCGGTTGTTGTTGTCGCCATCAAATTTGCGTCCAAATCGGGAGCGCTGCAGTGAAACTTACTGGTGGAAATGAAGCAACATGCCTCTCCATTGGCAGACCGAATCAGCCAACGGATATTGCAGTTGTCCCTAACGTTGGTGGAGAAGGCGTGATGGAGACGAAAGCTAACAACTGCATTGCCGGTGACCCTCTTCTTGTCCTATTTTGTGCCATGCATCTGCCAAATCCCACTGCAGCCAAAAGTAGTTTCAGCTGCCCATCTTGCTTCACGATTGAGCATTCTACCTCTGAAGCCTTTATTGTGGGTGAGAAATGGCCTTTGCATTCCACCAACTACCTTACACCGCTCCAACGCACGCCCCACAGCATAGCATCGAGGTCGCTTCGTGTTTCATGCTTTCCTGAAAGCCACACCATTCCACTTGACAGCCACTTACCTGATAGGATGCCAATCAACTCCTCTCTCTTCCATGGTATGACAGAAGGAATGACTGGATGCTGCTTCGAGCCCACCGTTACAACACTGGCTTACTTGATTCGCCTTATCCAATGGGCGCTTGTTTCCTACTCGGAGCGATTGCATGCGCAACTCTCACTAGAGGTAGAATGCTAAATCCTGAGGCAAGATGGACAGCTAAAAGCACTTTTAGCTGCAGTTGGAGTTGGCAGCAGGAACTGTGGTGTCCCATTGAAACACGAGAATTGACTCTATTTGTTGCCACGTAGGGTCATTAAACATTTTACGAGACCCTCCAGTGTTACCCTATTTTGTGATAGAGGCACCCTACAGGAATGTTCGGCTGTTGCACACGTTTCTCAGGGGCTGGCTACCATGCCGTGTGAGATTTCGGCAAAGGTAGCACTCCTACCCACAAACGCGGAGTGTGACGGTGGTATTGAAGCAGCACCTGTCTCCTCCTTTCTCTATCTTTCCACACTCAAGACCCAATCGTCCCACGTGTCAGCCTTGTAGCATGATGCAGGGTGTCTTACTTTATGGAATCTTGTAAGAGGTTGGCTTTCTTCCAACTCAACTCATCTGTTCTGACTATGTATTGAGCAGCATGTTATCAGGTGAAGAAATGTTAGGTGGAATGCATCAAACACAAGACGACTTCCATCTGTTAATTTAGAGTACAAACACACACTCTTTGCGCTGGAGCACACCAAAGCCTCACAATGCTGGCCTACGTCCATGACCTGCCCACATTGCAGTGATCTGCACCAAGTACTAAGTAATCCTCATCTGTCTTAAGTAGTCAGCACATGCGCCAAGGCTTCTGGTACCCAAACCACACCAGAGAAGACAGGAAGTTTACTTTGACTTGCTTTTGAAACTATTAGTTTATTTTAATGAAAGGTGGGTTGCATTACAGAAAGAAAGCGTTAATGAGGATGTCTCGGCCTCCTCCTCCATCGCAGAAATGATCAACTTCCCTTGGCTCGGCATTATGCTTAGAGGCTTCGATTGATCCATCAAATCTTGTCAGAAACGCTGTGGGTAGCGCTCAACATCGTTACTTGATGCTGACCACGTGGAGGGACAATCGTTGCCCTCCTTTCCTGAAGTGGACTGCTGAGTTTTGCTAAGTACCTCACGTGCTGGCGTCTCACCGAGATGTTTCCTCAGTAGTAGAGCACCGAGTGAAGCGATTGTGGCCACCGAGGAAGAGGTGGAGGAGGAGGAGGAGGAGGAGAAGGCGGAAGCAATGCTTGTTTGCCCTCTTCTATTTCCTCGCACTCATCTATGCTGTCACCTTCATCATCGTCGCTTTCTTCTTCCTCTTCGTCTACAGCCATTCCATCACATGAAGCCGACTTTGATGTACTGCTGGAAGTCGAGGAGGTGGTGCGATTTCTTGAGTTATTATCTCCAGTTCCGTGAAGGAAGAGGAATTTGTCGGCACTGGAGCTGTGCTGAGTGCGACTTTGTCGGCACTGGAGCTGTGCTGAGTGCGACAAGGGGAAAGTGGAGGCACCTCTTGATTTTGTTGAGCTTGTGGTGGGTCTGGGGAGACTGTGTGCATCTTAGACCCCTTACCAGGTCGATCCG
>LWMK02000976.1:7812-18216 GCA_001693075.2 Taenia saginata
TATATGTGCTGTGGCCTAATGCACAGAACAAAACAGCAGAGACTAACAGCTCCATTAGAGTCCACCTCCTACTACAGACATTCCAACTTAGAGAACTGATCTCAGAACCTAGTGGTACGTGACCGGATAAGTATACGGGGGAAACACTGGAGCATGCGCTTAAGGAGTTGACCTCGATCTGAGCACAATTGGGCTATGTAAGGTATGACGGATACGCTAGGCTGTAAAGCAGAGAAACCAAAAATCGGAGAATGGGTAGTGCTCCATGACTAAATAAGAAAACGACAGAATCTGTAGGTGATTTTGTGCAGCTACAAATCACTAAAATGATGTTTATTTTGATTAATTTGACGTAGCACCCAAGTTTTGGATATCACATCAATATTGGCATTAAGTAGTTGACAANATTGACCAACACAAACCTACGTTTCGAACGTGGTTACCCGATTAGTCTCTTCAGGGGTGCATGTTATCGGCCTCATGTAATCTTCGCCGTGACGTGTCATTTGTGTGTTACTGATACCATCACAGATGTCCAAAGTTAATCATCCAAATGCTTTTTTGGGTATAATGCCTTATTCAATTAGAAGTCTGTGCATATTCGAATAAAGTTAATCAAGTAAGGGTATTTGCCATTCTCGTTGTCTGGACCATGATTTCCATTAATCTCAAAGACAAAGGTGTTCATGTCCTGAGCAATTCCAATTATATGTGATGTGGCCTAATGCACAGAACAAAACAGCAGAGACTAACAGCTCCATTAGAGTCCACCTCCTACTACAGACATTCCAACTTAGAGAACTGATCTCAGAACCTAGTGGTACGTGACCGGATAAGTATACGGGGGAAACACTGGAGCATGCGCTTAAGGAGTTGACCTCGATCTGAGCACAATTGGGCTATGTAAGGTATGACGGATACGCTAGGCTGTAAAGCAGAGAAACCAAAAATCGGAGAATGGGTAGTGCTCCATGACTAAATAAGAAAACGACAGAATCTGTAGGTGATTTTGTGCAGCTACAAATCACTAAAATGATGTTTATTTTGATTAATTTGACGTAGCACCCAAGTTTTGGATATCACATCAATATTGGCATTAAGTAGTTGACAAAGGGATTACTAAAGGGTCGCATTAAGCGCCGTCCCACGCACACTCAGTAATCAACCTTCTGCTTTGTTGGATCAAATTTCTGAACTGGACACAGCTAATTGCAATGCGGAAGCCAAGTTGATATAACATTTGCTCTTGGGATGTTTCCGCTCAAGACAGCCCATCAGTACATTTGAAGCTATTGATCAACCAGATTAGTCTAAGCTACAAAGGGCTCTTGAGGTAGCATGCTGTAAAATGTCCAGCAGTGACTCAGCCACCTAACCTCACAATGCCTTGTCCTCACTTACATGAACCAATGGCTTGTCACGCACCTACTGACGCATTGATTCCTATCAGTTACAGAATAGCCTCATCGAGAGCATAACAAAGGGAGCCTTTGGTTTTAGGAAATTTCCTGCAGTTGATGTGCAGTCTAATGGAATCTTCTTCTGGATTCACTTGGCCCCAACAGCTGAGAAACGCAAATATTCGCCTTTGAACATATTTGCTGGGGATTCCTCTGGCTCCTTTTGCGACTCCCTGATTTGTGGCTCAGCTGCCGCCGCTTACCCCTCAGCACTACAAGCGATCCGTAATCATTTGGTCCACAGTGCCGGATGATTCATAATTGTTTTGCTAACGAGACACCCGACACGCAATCCAAAGCCTACGGTGCCTTTCTCTGATCACTATGAGAACCTGGTCATGCATAATTAATAAAGGATGTTACATTGCCATGTCTGCTCCATTACCGCTTCTGAATTCTGTCGTAGCACCAAAAACATAGCAAAGTTTACCATCATGGTAGGCAAGATCTTTTACAATTCACTGGCAGTCATCTGAAGCGCCTGTAGATAAGTGTTCTTAGTTTCTAAGGGAAAGGCGCCAAGGCAATGCATGCAATCCGTGTAGCCTCTGAGATTTGGATCATGGTGAAAATGTAGCGACATTAAACCCAATGTACGATCTGTGGAAGTGAAGCTAAACTGAAAATATATGGCATACCGTACATTTCTAAGCAAACCTACGTCCACGGTCTTCTATGCAGACGATGCCATAGTTGATTGCTCCCAGAATAAGTAGTGTGCAGTGTAAGAGAATCAGGTTGTACATCTGATCTTGCTAATCATCATGGCAGTCGACGGATTTAGTGCATGCATGAGCAGTGGAGATTGGTCAAAGTAACCACCTGTGCAACCTCAAATATCATCAGCACGTGCACTACTTGAATTGCATATGCTTCTAAGCACTGTGTAAGGTTTCCAGAAATGTAAGAATTCTGGCTTTGGTCGGATTTATCACAGATCATTCTCTGCTATTGAGATGTAAAATACGCTTCTTGAAATTGCCTACGATTACCCACATCGCCTAACTACCAGTCCTTTTATAAGCAACAATCAAAGCACCGATGCGCGTAATCAATGTGAGTGTTTAGTGGACCAACATTTTTAGGCTTGCAAAATGGGTGATCAGACCAAAGCGAGTCTGCATTAATCTAATTTTATCATTCCTCATAAGGATTTCAGTGTCAGTCCTGACGATGACAGTTTTAGTCTAAAGTCGAGACTCGAAGTAAGGACTTTTAAAAATAAAAGCAGCTTTTTACATTAACCCTGTGTGTGCGTACAATACCAGCTGCAACTACGCAAGGGTTGCCCGAAGAATGGACTACTGTCCTATCAAGTTAATGGTCTTTACCAGCGAAACAGGCAGCGGTATCGATGCCGTTGTTGGTGCAAGACGACACTCCGTGCAAGGGATTTTGATTTTCCATGTTACCAGATTGCATTCCTTATTGCCGAACCAAGAAGACTCAGATAGGTGTCGCAGATACGTGGACTTCAGACGAGGCGATACGGCGAGAACCAATGGGCTGCCACCACGGTGAGGTCAATCGAAAACCCCCTCCAAGGCACAATATATTTTAACCTCGGCGCACCTGTCACGCCATCAGTCTATGCTAGTGCCCTGTGCCAATGGCGGGTTTTGGAGCCAACATTCGTTTTTCATCATTTGTTTTGTGTGTGCCTCCTCACTTTTATGGTTATCTTTCTTTCATTATATTTTGCCTTTTTTGATTCTTACATCACCGAAAATAACATTAGTTCTTTGTGAATACAGACTCAAAATAACTCAAGCCGTAAAATTACTAACCTTCCGGTTGAATTAGCGTTAGAAATATGCCAACACCTCGGTGCTCCGGACTTGGTAACTTGCTGCACGAACATTCCAGGATGGAGGGGAATACTTTCAAGGCCAAAATTCTCCACTGTCCTATACCAGTACATTAGTGAGTGGGACTGGCTTGACAAGTGTCTTTGCGAAACGCTGTTCCCACAACCTTTGCTAAATTCTTCCCGAAACGCCTCGGAAGCTATCCAGTGTTACAAGGCACAATTTGAATCTTTCCAGCGAAGAATTATAGAGCTAAGGCAAGGGCGAGACCATGGACCTATACGCTTATGGCTTTTTAGAAGCGCGAACCTGGCTTGGCTTCCACCAAATCAACTCACATTATATTTAAAACCACCACAGGTTGCCCATTCCAGTCGTCTTCCAACGAATACTCATACAGTGTACATAAATCATGGTCGTTTCCGCAGGCTTATCTTTGCACATAGTTATGCCGAAGACAGTATGCCTGCTACTACCCAAAAATTCCGCCTCCTGAAGACAAGGACGAATCCGACTATTGCGATTGCGTAATATATGCCGTGGATCCTCGGCAATTTTCCAAGCATGACATAAGAGTCACCTTAGAATCGCTTCAATCTCACCAAACATTACTCGTTGCAGTTATTTTACTCAAGGAGGAGGATGAGTTAACCAAGATGGACTGTCTCATAAAATTTCTTCAGGGCCTTGGAGGATACAACAGCCACCTCCTGGCCACCATGCCAATGAAATGGCGGCTATTGTGCATCAATCATCATGATTCAGGCTGTATCTGCTGGAGTGATCTGTTTGATTGGGGTTGCTACGACGTGATCTCCAGAAGACTTGAGACCGATCAAGCCAACGACTCTGCACGCTCTGCGTAATTGGACCTCCCATGTATGTAGCAATGTCGATGTGTTTAGTACTTCAATTTCACATTTTTTGGTTTGATGATTTGCTAAGAGTGACTTGAAGAATTCATCCAAATAACGGATTGGAAGGGCTTTCGCGAGGTCATAGTAAGATACCTATTAAGACTACCCTTAATATCACAAAAGTACCTATTCCCTGGGCTTCGCGAACTTCGATCCTTTAGCTTAAGCAATTTTTTAGTGGACCTTGGAGAAATACAAGCAACTGCACTGACAATCGAAGCATCGTTCTAGTGACAACCAATCCAGTCGACTCTTACGTATTCAGTTTTGACGACTTGTGCGATGATCTATTACCAAACAAGTAAGATGGATCAATTTCGTTTAAAAAAGTAAATTACACTACATGCTTCAAGTTAAAGGTCAATACCAGTCTACTGAAGCCACTATAGATCGCTCTAACCAAGATTACAAAGCTGACTGAATTCGCTCCAGGTGTATCAGCAAACTGAGATTCCAAGAGGGTAGTTTGCTACGTATACGGAACCAGAGAAGGCAATTTGGAGACCAAATGCGCGACATTCTGTGCGATAGAAGTCAAGAGCTATAATAAATGAAATCAACAACCCTTAGTTACGGAAAGTTTGCCATCGAGCCAACACCCTGCAGTTGCTCCACTTTACTCTATCAAAACACGAATTTGTCGTAAGTGCTAACACTCCACAGCAAAGTTCGTATCTCGTGTGATTTTCGCACAAAATGCTATCGGTTAAATCTTTAGTGGCACAGCAATGTTCTGTCCTCATGGGATGTGTGGAGCAGGCTCTTAAGAGGTAGGAAATCGTAGAAAGCCTCTTTTACTGTGAAGCGAAATTCCCAGCTGCCTTCATATCAGCATCGCGTGGGTGAGCACCTTCAAGTTGGTTATTTAACGCCTAATGCTCTTCTCGATTCGTTAAAGAATCTTTTTCCAACGTCATGGGCAATCACATTCCTCAAAAGAGCTCTACTTGCACTGTTTGACATGCTTTGTTCTCTGTAAATTCATAACACTAATTGTCATGGATCATTTCTTATATAAAGTGAACAAATAAAAATGGACTTTGTTAAAAGCGCACAATGGCTTCGTTGTAATCTCAAAAGAGGAACGATGCTCAACAAATCATCGCATGACCGCTTTATGCCGCCTCATTTATAGGTCTTGCTTAACATCAAAGCCAAAATGTAGAGCGTCAGCCTAACCTTAGTGAGTTGTGAAGAATAATTTGTAAGAAATTCTTCTGGGGAATGCTAAATGAGATTAGTTAAAGGAATACTTTTAATTGTATGAGAAGCAGGGGCTGTGGAAAATATTGAGAGTCATAAAATAGCTGAATAGCGGGACTGCAAAGTAACGTGATGTTAGGAAACAACGCGATGGTCCTGCATGTAAGTCTTGTTCTGTCCCAACTAATGCAGCAGATTTCAACCATCCCAGTTACAACTATTCCTTCGTAGAGGCGAAGTGAGAAAAATTAACAGCCACTTCCAAATTGCTCCCGTGCGATCGATTTCATCGTCAGAATGTATGTAATCTTTTCGTGTTTCAAAATTACTGCTAACAATTTTAACCGCACTTAAGGAGGGCACAGAGCGCACTACTTGATTGAACACTTGTTACCTCATCGTTTTATAAGCATTGACAGATGCCAGTTCTCTGTTTTTGTGTAGCGAAAGCATCTTGAATGGTGGAAGGGTAAAAATGCCCACTCTCATCAAAAGGAAGAAAAAGTCCTGTTTGCACAAAAAACTAACCAAGATGCACTTTTAGGTGCATGAGCGATGGCAAACTGGAGACGGTTTTACTTAAGAACAATCATTAAACACTTTCCATTATTTCCATTTGTCTAATTACATTGATCAAACATTCCACTTCAGAGCATCGTGAGCTGTAATTAGGACAGCAATGCACTCCGTTTCTTTCCCAAAATATTACATAAATTGTAGTGCTAAAGAAGGTTATGCATTGTAAAGGTAGAACAGGGTTAAGGACCACAAACACGACCCGTTAACCATTGTGAAAGTAGAACTGAGGACTCACGACGCCAAAACATGAATGAAACTTAATCTAAGCGATGCACCCAAAAGCCTGGCCACGAATGTTTCGATACCACCAAAATTCTACATACATTCTCGATTTTCTTTGTATCAAGCTATCAAAGTGGAGGGAATCAAAACGTATTCTACCTGGCCTCGCGAATCGGCCATAATGGAGCAAAAGCTCTTCCAGAATTTCCTTCGATGAGATGTGGTCTCCTCATACATTGGACTTGAAGCAATAATGCTTGACATTTTCAGTTTAATTGCTGCATTTCAGGTCGACTGTGCATTCTTACGAAAGTCAGGTGCAATTCACAACAACCGATGCGTGTTGTAGCATGCTCAAGACGTAATTGTAGCAGACTAGGAACCAAAAGGGCTAACAAGGTAGGAATTGCAAAGGACCGCTTAGGTGCACAGAAGAGATATGAAGAAAGGCTGCACATGCCTTGCCAATCAGCAAAATTTGTGCTAGCTAAAACTGAAAATTTCAGAAAATCTTATAATTGCCTTGGGGCAGATCTAAATTCCTTTTAAGATCATCAAAGACTGCTTGCTGAATCATCCTCGTTCAACAGCCAATTTGCTGACAATTATTTATGCTAGAGAAAGATCAGATTTTGCAGCTTTCGAATGAATTATCAGTGTCAAATCTTAACATCGAGGGTCCACTGCCTTGGACTTCCTCAATGAAATGTAAAAGTGACTCTAAGCATGCTTTCGGTTTCGAAGATGCTTATGTTTTGACAAGAAAACAGAAGATTTGACTTCGCTAGTGCATGTCTCAAGAAAAGCCCTGTGACGACTGAATCATTACCAATTTACTGGTCATTTTAGTGCTGAGCTGACGAATCTAGTGCACTTTTCCGAATCAAAGCGCAAAAATAATGTCGAGATATTTCGTGCAATAGACATGCATGTGCAAATCACGTGCAAGCTGCGCTTTTGAGGGGACACATCTGGCTTCTAATTTGCGACCAATCAGAGTGGTCTCATCTGCATAGCCTACTGATGTCACGCTAAGTTCAAGGTTCACTTAATGAAAATGATTAGACAGGCGTCCACGGCTGAGATACGTCGGTTGATTAGAATCAAACAACATGCCAATCTTGATGTGGATTCTCAACGTTGTTTCTCAACCCTATAACCGAAACCGCATTCGACTGATGAAACTACTGTGAGGTCTATGCTAATGGTGCTAGATGCAAGTGTCCTGAATGCTAAATTTCCCTGAAAACGAATTAACGATGGTAAATATTGGCTTCAAAATGGCTGTCTAGCATTATTTTGAGTCTGCCTCTGTGTCACTCTGGAACTAAGGCGGAGTTAAGGCTCTACCTTGTGTCTCACTTTGCTCGTTTATGGTTTGTATGCGCCGAGGCTAGGGAGGGAGAAAATACAAGGGGGCAACATTTTGAATACGCAATATGTAATTGTATGTTCGCTCAAGAATCATGTCTCCAGCGCTCAAAACCAATCTTCTTACCGATAGTGAAGTTGCGATCTTGTCGAAATTGTAATCAAACTAATACAGTTGGGCGCAATTCTTCAAAACAGATTAAAATGCAATTGAACTGTGGCCTACCCTAACCCATAATGATTTAGAGCCCTAAAATAGCCGTTGTAAGTCTTTGGCCCACTGATTGTTCCCCAATCACTTACTTGCATACTTACTCACCTACTTCCTTACTTTCTTACTTACTTACCTACTTACTTACTAACTTACTTACTTACTTACTTACTTACTTACTTACTTACCTACCTACCTACTTACTTACCTACTTAGTAAGACCGTGATTTTGCCAGCATCAGCTGATGATCAAAGCGTCTTTCGGAGAGGGAATTTTAATTAGATGTCGCAAATCGTTCGTTAAAAAATGGTACAAGTTAGCAACTTCTGCCTGATGGCTGTTCGTCTCGATTGACCTATAATCACTGCTTCTGTCATGTGGCTATTCGTTCGGGTTGTTTTGAATATCTTCACCAACACTAACTCTGTCATATTACTGTTTTAATACTGGGAGGCCGCAGCTCTAAGGAAGTGTTTGGAAGTCTTCAGTAGCTCCTGGTTTGCTAAGGGCTCAAAATTTTGGGAACAGGAACATTAAATAGTTTTTGCTCTAGCATGCAACTTCCCGTCTTTGTTTAGGGAACATTTCCAAAATTTCTCTCACCAACTCAAACAAAACTGAAGGAGGGTTCATCATGCAATTGTGAAACTAAGACTATTCACTGAGGGAGCTCAATACTCCTGTTCCCCATATGCGCTCAAAGAAAATTTAGCTACGAGAAGAGCTCAGACTGTAGTAGACATTTGTCTGCATGAAGGCGTTTAACGCCGAACAAAAGCTCTATTGCCTCACCGGTGGGGCCGGTTTGAACCAGAGAGGAGCCACTTTGTCGAAGAAGACTGCACTCTTTTATTCTGACTCCACAGGAGCAATGAAATTGTGGTCTGCATACATGCAGGCATCAAGCTATGAGGTCAGCCATGTATTTCATTTTTCACATTTAACATGCCACTATTTAGGGCCATTTCGTATGTCGTCTAAACGAATTTGCACCCTGTTACCCTATGCGCATTTTGTTGACCAACCTTGCCTGACAAATCGATAGTCCTGCAGATAAGCCATTGTGGGCAATGGTACCGGCAAGGCAACTGTTTTCGTGCCGCAGCTGTCCGGACCAACGCTTCACTTTCGTCACTGCAATGCATGCCCAGCCCCAAGTGAATTCGCTTATAATAAACTTTTCCTTGCAGGAGGCTCAATATTTCATAATCTGCGGCAGAGTTGCAGCACGTTTCACAAATAATAAGCAAAATCTAATCTGTAACTCGCACTCACCGAACTGCCCTAATTTCCACCCCATGGTTCGTTACAAGTGGTTAGAGGACTTACGCAGAGCAAAGCGAATGATAGACAACGCTCGACACGAAGTTTCACGACTATGTATTCAGTTGCTCAATGTAACGTTNCGAATGATAGACAACGCTCGACACGAAGTTTCACGACTATGTATTCAGTTGCTCAATGTAACGTTGGATGGAGCTCAAAAGCACAAAAACCTATTGTGACTTGACAATTCGTTGATTCTGATTAGCCTGAATTTGGCATTTCACAAGGCTTAAGAAAAGTAAAATGCTACTTCTGCATGTTATATGATCTCCGGGCAAAGTGAGGCTTTTTATTAAAAGGCGTAATCATTATTGGTTCCCTTCTATTCTTAATGATTCTAATCCACCGTTCGCACTGTTAGGTTGAGTGTCACACGAGAACACTTAACGAATGTGGAAAGACATCGCATTCAAATCTACAATTAGCCTAAACGTGAAGCCCAAGTCGATTTAAAACCTTATAAATCCAGGTGGCATAACATAAAATATGCTAAAGCACAAAGTGGACCAAGTGAGGTTGATAGGTGCATTCAGTCAGCTAAATTAAGTAGCAAACGGCAATCTATAAGGCAATAACCTAAGCAAATACAATGTTCTTAGCAACCTCTTAAACATCAGCTTGCACCAACGACCCAGTAACCGGATTTCTGTGAAATGGGCACACATTTGTTATGGTGGTGATCTTGCACAAAACAGCCAAACAACCAACCAGGTAAGCTCAAGTTACAAGGGACTGATAAAACAGTATATTGTGAATGGTAACCATCCAAAGTTAGCGGTGACTTGTTTGCACGAACTAAAGGTTTATCATGCAGTCGCAAAATTATTGACTTTTTTGATTTCAGACTGGCCCCACCGAAGATGCAATGAAGAATTTGTTAGGCATCGGATGATTTGATGCGATTGGCTTGTGATTTAAGTCAATCACTCTTCGTAGCGACATTTCCTCAACAGCTGCAAGGAGGAAGGTTCGAGTTTGGGGATGCTTAATGAGCTTTTCTTTGGCTCCTTCTTCATTCTTGATTTGTGATCCCGCTGACATTAGCGTTTATCACTTTATATGGTCAGTAACCACTTAGTCGCTGCTGTCAAGGGATTCTAAAAGTCCTTACCAAAGAGTCATTGGCGCCAAACATGAATAATTGAAGATTCCCAATACAGCGCCTGTTTCAATGTCAGTTTTAATTGAGGTTATAATGGCAGAACTAGAGAGCGAAATTTACCCCTACGGTGATCAAAAGCAGAAAGTCGAAAAAAAGCATCAGCTAGTCCTAATTTTTAAAGGAATAGCGTCAACACTTGTATGG
>LWMK02000977.1:0-13038 GCA_001693075.2 Taenia saginata
TGCATGCACTCGTGCTGAGCCTCCAGTTCTCTCTGTCTAACGCACATTGCACCCAGTTCCACGGAGGGCATGCAGATTGGGGCTTAGACCTCAAACCCATCCATTCTTGCTGGGAGTTTATTGCAGCTCACGAGAATCTTGCTGGGAGTTTATTGCAGCTCACGAGAACCAGATGATGTGCGGACCCAGCTGAGTGAATGCTTTGTCCGTTGAATTGCCGACACCACGTCAGCATCCAAAATTACGATTTGGCGATTCACTTAAACAAACGCAACTTGATGCAGCGTGGACCTGTATTCATCACACAAGTGCATCCTTCCTCTTTACTTTAGCCAAGATAGCATTTAGTGGGAAGACCGCCCACCCATTGGTGCACTAAAGCTCCCAGTCGTATCTCTGCAACTGACGTTGTTAATGTTTCTCTGATTCACACCTAATTGCCTCTTTTGCCATTGCCTCGATTGTGCACCCAAATAGCTGCGGTTTACCAGCTTCGGTTGCTTCAAGACTAACACTTCCCATCCTGCATGTGCCATTGCTTAACTCAAAACATCATTGTCAGGCCTTAGCTGCCAGAGTGCTGCTTCAACAAACACCTGCCATCTCATCGGCAGTCTTTCCTGCCTTCTGCCACATTGCGAAGAAGCCGCTGAGTAGAGCAGACGACACAACAACCCAAACGTCCACACAATCCTCCTCCTTGCATTTGGCTAGCTACAGCACCACACGGTCAGTAAAGCAGCGTCAGTTCGAAGTGCCGTTGGCAAAATCCCACTGCATGGAGAGTTAGATCAAGGCCACTTCTCCCAATGCATTTGCCAGTTTACAGGCTAAGACTAAGGTGTTCAAGTTGTGCCCGTATTTCATCTGAGTCAGGTTGTGTACCTCAGCCTGGACTTGCTTCGCTATGGCGATGCATGGGGAGCTGAGTGCTCCTGACACCTCAAAGAAACAACTTTGTGTACGGTTGCTGGAATGTCTCGTTATCAATTGACGCACACCAAACCCACGCACATCGGCCATCATTCAGTTATAGGTGATCTCATCTCCCCATTTTTTTACGCTTTTGTGATTGCAACCATTAGAAGAGCAGATTGAGGCATGTGCTTGAGAACTGCACACGAACAAGCATGTCACATCTTCCTTCGTCCTTATTCGTTTCTTGCTCAATGCGCTTACCTCGAATAAATTCCTGTCAGCTTTGAGTTGCATTTGGGGTTCAATGCCACATTTGCAGCATTGGCGCCAGCAACAATGACAACAGCATTGCCACATTTTTCATAGGACAGGAAAGGCAACTGCGGGGTAGGGTTGAATTGAATGCTGGAGACTCTCAATCCAAGCGATCGTGTGAAGCGGAGATCACTGCTTGTGGCAAGATGGAGGGGGGAGGGCTGAGGTCAATACTACTTCCTTGCAACAGGTGGCCAGTTCACCTCATTCACTGCATTTCGCTGCAATGTCCAACGCTTGTCCATCAGTTGAAGGTGGGGTGGGGTGGGGTGGGGGGAAATCCTACGCCGCTTGACAGGGTGTCCGCATTTCCAGCACCCATTTGAACGCATGTCCGTGTTGGTTGCACTGAGCTGGTATCTCGCAGCATTGGGCAATGTCACAGTTATGAGAGACCCCTGCATCTATCGCCACCGGAAGTCACTCCTGCAGAAGTGCGCAGGATCAGTGGACTTCTTTGTCACTGGGGATATAAGTGGATGTTGGACCCAACGGTTTTCATCCAGTCTCCAAATTTCATACCATCTTTGAAGGAGGGGTTCCGCCGGCACTATCATCAGATAGGAGGTTCTGCCTTCTCCACCTCTTCCTTCTCACCACCCCTGCTATGAGAAGGTTGGATGTTTTTGGACAGCTTTATTACAATCATACGGAGGGTGTGTGGTGGCGAAACCGAAGCGTTAAGATGAGGGTATCTCCGAGTCCGCAGGGCGACCTTGCTCGTCCACGACAAGGTTTAAGTTGTCCTCCCGCCTCTCACCTGCAAGGTCGTTTCCATACAACCTAGACACTTCAATTGCAGTTCTCGTTAAGTTTGCATTAAAATTTATTAAGTTGAATTAATGTTCACAGGTCGATGGTTCGTTCAATTTGTCAATGCAAAGGCCATTGGCTGTAGGTTGGTTCATGCGCAGGTGCGAGACGCAATTACTGGGCATAGATGGGACGCGTCGCAGATGAATAGACAGGATGCGATCCACTGGGCACATACGCGATGGGGGAAGGAGCTCTAATGGGTGGATGAGTGAGCGGCTTTTGGATGGGTGGAAATGGGCATGGAGAAATAGGTGAGCAGAAACAAAAGGGACGACTGCAGAAGCGGGGAGGGAGCAACTTTCGAGGCAAAACAGGCGGCAGGGTGGGCGACAGCACCTTTGGGCACGAGACAGCGTCCGCTGATTATGGGGGAGGGGAAGGAGGAGTCCTACTCGCAAATAAGGCTGGAACCACTGAAGAGAAATGAGTCGAGTTGAAGGCCTTCTTGATGAGGGCACTAGAACAACGCCCTCTCCTTTGCTCATCTCCGGCTAAAAGAAAAGGGCCAGACGACATGTAATTGGCAACACAATCACATGGTGCGATGCGGAACAGTAGGGCGTAAATGGTGAGTGTAGCCAAAAGTGATTTTTGCACAGAGAATCATGGAGAAATCAGTGAACGTAGAGCATTCCGAAATTGATGACTTCATTGCGTGCAGCGCATGCACGTTCACATGCCTGGTCGGCAGTTGTGCAAGACAGCACCACCACAAATGCCTCCGTATGTGGGAAGAGGTCAGTAATAAGGTGAGGAACACAGCTTGTCAAGAAGCTCCGTTCCTATGTGTTCGTAGAAGCAAATGAAGAATGCTAAACCGAACAAAGTCCTGCCTCACCCTTATCTGGTCTTCCATCTTGGAAAGCCCTTCATCTATGCCCAAAAAAGCACACCTCTCAAATTTAGCCGTCCTGTCTCATGTTGGTTGCCTTTAAGGCAGGCCTTGCATTGCTTTGGAGCCACTTCAATTCATTTCATTGAAAGTTACGTGTTTCTAACTCCTGAATGTAGATTCTGCATTGCTTCTCAATGTTATTCATTGGTGATTTCACCTTCCTCTTTTTCCTGCTTTGGCCATCTTGGCGTCGCTGTTGATGGCAACACTTCTCTAATCGCAACCATTGGAGCGACCGGTCACGAAATGTGTTTGAGAACTGCCTAAATTCTTCACTCTGTAAATGCGCTGACTCCGAATGAATTTTTACTAAATTTAAGTAGAATTTGGAGGTGAATTGTGCATAGTCAAGTCCTCCACAAGCTAAGCTGCATTAATTTTACGGCACCTTTAAAGTTTGCCCATTTTTACACCCAATGAATGGATGAATATAGCTCGATTTGGTCAAGATTTCCCACGACACGGGCGCATTGATTCAAGCAACTTTTTTGAACTTGTCTTGATTTTACGTCTAATGGGTGAAATTAATTACACTTAGTGAAGTCCCCCTAAACCGACGCATATATTCACGCAAGAGCCTAGAATGGACGAGTTTAACTGCGCTTTTTGTAAGCCACTTAGGGCAGAGCCACAGTGATTCACAGTGTCTCTAAAATTCGTCCCATTTTCACGATCAGTGGATGATTTTAACTCCAATTAGTCAAGTTCAACAACAACGCAGGCGCAGAAATTTGCCAACGTCTCTCCACATCATCCCATTGCAATGCATAAATAGGGAGGTTAGCTCTGTTTCGTCAAGTCCTCCTCCGGAGACAGCTGTATATATTCACGCGCATCGTTCTAATTCGTCCCATTAAGTATTATGTCCAGTTAGTCAAGTCCACTCAAGGCAGAGTAACATGAATTTGTGTCTTCTATGAAATGTGTCCCATTTCCACAACTAATGAATGAAGGTGGCTCTACTTAGTCAAGTCTACCAAAGACAGCCGCATGTGTCGTTTGCGGGCTTGATCTCATCCATTAATCCTAAATGAGACGAATAGTAGGGAAGCCTTGAATTTGGGCGGCTCTATCTCAGGCGGACTTGACTAGGAATAGATTGCCCAATCCCGTAGTCGTGTAGGTGGGACAAATAGTATGGAATTCGTAAAGGAATGTGGCTCTGCCTAAGGTGGACTTGACTAATTAGCCTTAGCATATCCGTTCGGCGTGGAAATGGGACGACTTAGAGCGACGAGCGTGAATTGATGTGGCTGTGTCATTGTTGGACTTGACTAAGTATGGTTAACCACCTCCGCTGATCGTGGAAATGGAAGGACTTTGAGAGAACCTGTGAATCACCGTGTCTCTCTCTTACGTGGACTTGACCAAATAGACTTGAACCCATCCATTAGGCGTGAAATGTTAATGCGTTGTAGCGAATCCCTTAATTACATTGGTATGTGCTTGTCGTACTCAACTATATGTGGTTTAACTTGCATATTAGGTGTAGAAATGGGGGAAGTACTGAGTCGTTGCTCAGAGTGCGATGTGTTTGACTTCCTTTGGCTAAACTTACATTCATGACGTAAAGAGAGGTGTTTTAAAGAGAATCCGGGAACAAATGTGGCTATGTCTTTGGTGGACTTGGCCGCACTTTGCTCAAGTAGTAGTATGTTAGGTGTTGAGCACTGTCCTCGCACGAGGCTTAATTTGCGTGTGGTGTGTACACTCTTCATAGTTATGGGCTCACAAACCCAATGTGAAGCACCTAATCACACGGATCGGGAAGTTTGACGATGCGATTGCGCCTCAGTCCATCATTTCACTAGCTGGACACCAACTCTGCTAGATTGCGGCAGAAACCTCTTTCAGGTGGTCTATTTCTGCACCAGCGACGCACATTCCACCAATGCATACATGAGGCCTGCCAAGACGGACGAATAACGCCAATTGTTGCACCGCTACACTTTCCTCATGTTAGACCATTCATCCAATCGTCCATGGTGTCGACAAACCTCTTCGTGATGGGTTTGCAGCTGCCTGTGAGGGCAAATCCCAGATTGTGTCAATTTCCTAGATTCCATTAGATGGGAGGTTTAAACCCCCAAATTTTGTCAAGTCAAACCGAGGTCAAGTCATCCCAAGATAATTGAGCGTTGCCTCGTAAGTCTCAAAGCTCTTTTTACATCAATCCACCTGCATTCGGACGATCGTACTCACCTTGTTCACGTCAAGGACAGCAATGTTGCAGGCGGTAGACTGACACAGCGGTAGACTGACACATTTGCACGCATAAGGACGCTTCTGCTGTGAGTGCTGACAGCTCGTTTGGAGCACTGTAGAACGTATTGTATAGGACTTCAGACTCAGCCAAGGCATGAGACATTTCGTTGATTGGCTGAATGATTCTGCTTGCGATTGGTCGACCAACTTTGCGATTTGCCCACAAGACTTATTTTTAATATTTGCACATCATGGAAAGCCCAACTGCTCCACAAGTCAAAAAATTGACCTGTGCGTCATCAATGGTCTTATTCACGCAGAAACCATGGTACTTGGCCAAGTTCGGAATTATTTGATCAATTTGGCTTGCGGCACCAGGTGTGGCATTCGTGGTGCTGCACCACAGCAGAACACCAAAATAATGAAAAATAGTAAAAACGGGTTAGCAGAACCAGAAACAAATAACACCATTAAAATTTACACGCAAAATCTGCACCATTAGTCCCCATACAAGTGTGCAGGCAATTAGCTAAGTGTTGCCACCATAATCAGGTTCCTTGTGAAATATGAATGTTCTACTGATAAAGCATTGCGATGTCTAATATTTTAAATATATATTGGTAGTTGCAGAAGGGATGCTGTCTTCAGGCCGGTCACAACACCCTAAGACAACTTCCCATCCTCATTTAACGCCATAAGCCAAGGTTTTCTGCGCAGAGCTTGCAATAATGGCGGGAGAAGTTGTGCGCTCGGTCAGCAGTTAAATGCCTCATTACAAATGATGCGGCATGCCACTTGCAAATCTTTTATCTTAAGAGAGCAGTCATTGTGCCCCACTGCAAGCATTATGAGCGTTCTGCTTCCTCAGCAATTACAAGAACGCCTTTTACAACATGAATGTGTAGGCCATCAGTGCGATAGTTCCAAAGATCACGCAGTTCCTTGGACAGTGTGTCTACGCTAGGCACATGAACAAGGGAGTTCTTCCACCGTCTATAAGGCAGCAAATTTTAGCTAGCCCGCCACTGCGCAAACAGCGTAATGGCACACGAGAAGTGTGTGGGATAAAGAGTAGCAAGACCAGTCAGCAGCCTGATGTGATCATCTGAAAATAGATTGTCCTTACTGATCCGATGCCAAAATGTCAGGATCTGCTCTGTGGTAACGAACTAAAGGAAACTGAATGTAATATTTATGAGCCATGTGTAAAAAAAGAAATAAAGTGCGCCTAAAAGCATACCGCTGACTTTGTAGACAGCCGAGAGACCATCTATACTTAACCCTTTCGGCAGCATCTTCGTATGCGAACCAGGACCAATCACATCGACCATTTTCTTGCACCAGGTTGCTCCAGAAAAACTCTCCCACAGGTCTGTTACAATTCATCGTGTTCCACTGAAGTGTGCTAATTAAGTGTGGAGTTGCATGCTCATCGATGAGTTTACGCTCACCAATTGCTATTGCTTTGGTAGTACACGCTTGGTTGGTTTCGCTGTAGGCCAAATGGTCCACCCCTGTCCGTTTGTCCGCCTAACGTCAACCTATCTCAAGCATACGAATTGTTAAATGAGGAGAATGCCTCTAAGCAGGAAGTTTCTGGCAGCAAGGGTCAGACCGCTCCAGATCATTTACTTCGAAAACACCTATACCAAACGCTAGTTAAACCATATTGTCAATGTACTCTGCAGGCTTAGTGACCGTTGCTTAGGGTGAAACTTGCAGCTTCGTCCCGTAGCGCTTAAGATGGAAAGCTGTCATAAGTGTAGCAGCCACTGCTCAGGAGTTAACATGATAAACTTACCATGACTTCCTTTGTGGACTTTTGCCAAAGGAAAGACAAGTTAGTTAACAATCATTTTGCACTTTCAAACACTCCACCTGGAATTGTCGAGACATCATCTAACACATGTTCATTGCTCAGTCCCCACTTCACTGAGTCTCCGAATATCGGATCGCCAACTAACACCCAGTAGCTATGATCATCATTTCTACCTAGGAAACATGGCATCCTGCGACTAGAAGGAATAGAGATAACAGTGAGGAATAAAGACCGTCCCACCTTCTCCCACTCCATTGAAACAGTGTGGTATTCATCAGCTCTATTGGATACTCCTTTCGAAACTTTTTGCCAATATGACAAAAAACTAGGGCTCACACTAAACCACTTACAACAAATCACTCTAACAGAATTTTCATACAACTTCACATCAAATTGTCCTTCCCAAGAAGTGAAAAGCAATTTCGTAAAACAGTTGGTTCCGCCGTGGATGTACCAACTAAGTTGCATTTTATTCTGTGAATTGTTGGCGCTCCTTGCTCACCCAGTTACCGCCTGATTCCCACTAGAGGGAACATTGCTAGTGCATCGTGGTGCTCGAAATGCATCCCAGCCTCTCATTTCATTAAACGAATTCGAGGCAAAATTCTATTTTAGATAGACATCAAAAGTGCTTAATTAACGTGAGTCTCATCATCGGATGGTTGATGTCGGAAGAGTTGAAACGATGAATTGAAGGGCCAAATAACCACATAAAGGAAACAGAGCAGGAATGCTGCAAAACTGCTGTTCACTGAGCTTTGGACCACAAATCGCAAACCGTTGCAGATATTAAAGAAAGTAGGCACCAAACATTGCTTTTTTGAAAAGCCTTAATTTACTGTCACGGAGGAAATGCCAATTCTAGCATAAGCTACAACCTTTTGATGCAGTCATGATATGAGCTAGCTAAATCCAGCATTACGTATGTTAGACAACTACCCGCTTCATAAGTTAAATGGTTCAAGGAGAAATTGCTCCTTCCANGAGCCGAACGGAGCATTGCAGAGAGTTTCAATAACTCACCCTAGCATGCAAAACTGCTGTTCACTGAGCTTTGGACCGCAAATCGCAAACCGTTGCAGATATTAAAGAAAGTAGGCACCAAACATTGCTTTTTTGAAAAGCCTTAATTTATTGTCACGGAGGAAATGCCAATTCTAGCATAAGCTACAACCTTTTGATGCAGTCATGATATGAGCTGGCTAAATCCAGCATTACGTATGTTAGACAACTACCCGCTTCATAAGTTAAATGGTTCAAGGAGAAATTGCTCCTTCCAGGCATGAAGTATGGAAGATGCAAGCAATGCAATGCAAAGTTCAGTGGTCTACTAGACAAATGAACAAGCATGTGTGGAAAAGAGGGCAACCCCTTCAAGCAGTATTTCTGAAAATGCTTTAGAATTCCTTAGTCAATAATAGGTCATGAATGTAAGGAGATTCTGAATCCCATTAAGTTCGATAGCAGAATACGGATTTTCGGTAATTTATTTTTGAATGGCACAGCTAGTTATAATGAGGCATACCACGTAGCTTACATTAGTGTTCTTCTTGAGTAAGTCCTCGGCAGAGCATGATCCGCAAACCAGAGCAGCCTGTGCGAAGCCGATGTGTTTGGTAGATTTTTACAAGCGCAAATACTGTCAGCCAAATTTATATGTTCAAATGTTTCTGACCAAAGGTATGATCTCAAGCACACTGCTTCTGCTTGGTTCCAGGGTAGGCGTTTGATAAGAAATATTTTGTGAATTAATTAAGGGCTTTAAACACTTAAGTTCTTTATGCCACATTTAGTTTGGAACGAAGTTTGTGCCTAGAAATTGCTAAGTCGGAGCTTTTTCGTTCGATTTCACTTGGATGCGTAGCCACTTCGGCCTCATTTATTTGGGACGTAAAATGCATATTTTCCCTCGGCTATCATGTTTGTACCCAAAACGCATCAGTTTTACGCCCGACACTGTCTATTCTGTGCCGTGGTTGTGCTGCTATGCATTGACAAAAAGCTTGTTTCTATTGTAGACAAACAGCAGAAATGGCTTGTTTCTATTGTAGACAAACAGCAGAAATGGACAGTCTCAAAGAGGTTTCTGCCGCAATTTAGCAGGGTTGTTGTCCAGCTAGTGAAATGATGCTATGAGGCGCAATCGCATCGCAAACGTCTCGGTCCCTGTGATTAGGTGGTTCCCATTAGGTTCGCGAGCCCATAACTATGGGGAGTGTACACACCACACGCAAATCAAGGGTCGTGAGAGGACAGTATTCGACGGCACATCTTATCTCATGCATTTGTTTGCTTTGCTGCGGAGTGATGCAAAGTATGCGTTCGTCATTAGCAGAACATCCGTCGGTGCATTTGTTTTCGCCCCTTAACAAATGGGTGAGGTTGCCATGACAGAATATGAGGAACTGGAGGAATCCTATGTGGTGAAGTGATTTGCAGTAATCTACTGTCAGTAAGAAGGCAAATGGGACAGTGCTATTTACTGGATGCTTTGATGTTTGCAGAGAGATTGCCAATGACAAGGGACCTTCGCTATCCAACGCAGCATTCACACGTTCTAACAGATTCGACGGAAGAATTGAAGCACATTCCTCCCACTGGAACGCCGGACATTTCAATCATGTCAGTGGCGAATGCAAACAGTGCATGTGAGCGGAATATCAAGCAGGCAGTTCTGCTAACCGGCCTGAAGACCGCTACCAATTAAAAGCTGGTTGTGACCAACGGTCTTGAAATCTCGTTGACTCAAACATTACAGCACGATTCGGCAAGCGATATGGCCATGGAAAATGGATTTGTAAGGGCAGCCAAACACTCTGAAGATCAAGACTTTGCCACTTGACTACAAAGCACGTTATGTAAGGCCAGGCTTCATTCGAATGCTTTAATACTTATGAACGTGTTTTCTTAATTGTGAATTTGCTCTGCTGCTTATGGTTGCTGTTTGATAGTGGAGTGTGGCAAGAAGCTGCTCTCCATAGAAACTGCTTCTATTCACAAACAGAAGCACGTAATGTCGCGGGGTGGTTACCGCCATTGATGCATTGTTGAGTCTAAACGACCCCTCATGCTTCAGTGCACAAGACTCACCAACTAAATCCTTTCAAATGCAAGACAAATGTTGAAATGTGAACATACTAATGGTGTTTATGAATCCTACTCAGCTTGTTGAGGTAGTAAGCTGAACAAGAAGCCTGCGGCACCAAGATAGAAGTATGGAACACAATGATGTGGGTCTGTGCGATGCAGTCTCAAAGTAGCTTAGGTAGCGCTTTGTTGCGGCACCAGCAAAATTGACACACATGGGTGCTTTGTTATTGTGGAAGTAGTTTGCGTTAAAATCTGTGCACCATGTAGCGCCACATTACCGTTGTGGATGGGTGACACCTCAACGCAAAGCAGAGTGTAGAATATAGCGCATTATTAGAGCTGCCCTCTCTCCCAAGCAGTGCGCGACGATCGGTGTTGTCCTTTGATGATGACACTCCGACTCACAGCATGATGGTCGTAATTACGGTAGAGACAAGCTGCATTCAGTTAGACCCGATTGTGCACAGTCATTTGGAGATGTCGAGCATGCCAATCTGACCTGCGTCCTCCTGAATTCTGAGAAAATTAGCAATGATATGTTGTAAAATTATGAAGATGCTGACCCAATTGCGTGGAGACGCGATGTATAAAATGCAACTTGTCTTTTGTTGAGACGCGAGCCTGCTCTGCATTTGCAACATTTTGCGTTACTGCAGGGAACTATCTGCTATCAACGTTTAGATGATCTTCTGGCACAACACACGCTGAAGTGTAGTCTCTGGGTGATCCAGAAATCATCACACCACAGCTGTAGCACATATACTTCATCACCGCACCTCCTTACCATCCGTTCCAAGTTGCTCACCTCGCCACTCCATCTGATGAACTTGACTTCCTCAAAGTGACACAAAATAGGGTCCATTGAAAATACGGTTCCACAATTTCGTAAATTATATTGCGGATTATAGATCTCACACATACGATTGATCTGGATACACACTTCCTAAGTCTTCTTCCTCCGCATCAGGTCTGGCCTTAAGGGCGACTCACAAAGTCGGTTGTCTGTCATACGCCTCGAATCGGATTTGGTGATGCTATTCTGCTGCAATGAGCTTTTGTGGTTAAGAGTAATTGGCACCTTGATGGCTTTACTCATGCGAGTTTAGCAGGTGCAAGGATCCAACGCACCGACCATCCCACGTTTTCGGTTAGACGCAAAAACCATGCAAACATAGGTTTAAGTAGGAAGAAGTTATCAGTTATGAGCATGTGGACATCTGGAGAGTAGCTAACGGGAGGCAAACGTAGCCTTAATGAGCGAATTGCTCGAAATCACTGTACAAGTAGTAGGACTGCAAGTGGAGCACCAGGTTGTTGGTGTCGTTTAATTTTCTCCAGGAGCAGCTGAAGAGGGAAGCGATGTTGTGGAAGACGACAGCCGAGTGGCAGTAGCATTTGCAGTGGAAAGGAAAACTAGGAGTGGAGAATATGTAGGCATCGCAGAGATTTAAACAAGGCGTTCAGCGACTATAATTCTTGGGGCAGTGATTGACACCCATGTGGGCCCAAGTCCATGCCGACGCCTTTCGCCAATTCACCATCTGCTGCCTTTGAGGAACATTCCCCAAAGATGAGATAGAAGCCATCTACTTGGCTTATCTTTGACCAGTGTTCAATGCAAATCGTCTCGATGTCGTGTGCTGCTGTCATTGTAGATTGCTTGTTGAGTTGTGACGTGTTGAGCATCAATTATATTTCTTGTCCAGTCCGATTGATTCCTCTGAAATGTTTAGCCTGCAATCGTTTTTCTAAAGTTATTGAAAGATAACCTTCAAGCGTGTGCGCACGAAAAGTCTTCGTTGGTCGGCATTTGGTTCAATCCACGCCGTGAGATCACTTGTAAGATGGTTTGAGTAGACCTAACAAAAAAGCAGTTGTCTTTCCAGAACACCTCTAAATGATACCCTACGTTTCACAGCTGCGCAGCTGGACTACAGATTAATCAAAATCACCAACAAGTAGCCGTTTATAAAGTGCTCCAGTGAGTGAGACAATTGATCGGCCAATTGCGTTCCGATTGTAAGCAAAATCCAAGATGTGTGCTCTTCATTTTCTCTAAACCACTGCATTTTCACCTTATCAAGTAGGGGTGTAGCGCTTGTTCCCTAACTGTGGCCCGTGAGTCGGTGGCACCGAATCGCAGAGATTTACACAACAACGTTCAGCGACTATAATTTTTGGGGCACTGATTGACACCTATGTGGGCCCAAGTCCATGTCGACGCCTTTCGCCAATCCACCATCTGCTGCCTTTGAGGAACATTCCCCAAAGATGAGATAGAAGCCGTCTTACTTGGCTTATCTTTGACCAGTGTTCAATGCAAATCGTCTCGATGTCGAGAGCTGCTGTCAGCGTAGTTTGCTCATTGAGTTGTGACGTGTTGAGCATCAAGTATATTTATTGTCCAGTCCGATTGATTCCTCTGAAATGTTTAGCCTGCAATTGTTTTGCTGGAGTGATCCAAGTTGACCTTCAAGCGTGTGCACACGAAAAGTCTTCGTTGGTCGGCATTTGGTTCAATCCACGCCGTGAGATCACTTGTAAGATGGTTTGAGTAGACCTAACAAAAAAGCAAGTGTCTTTCCTAAACGCCTCAAAATGGTACCCTACATTTCACAGCTGCGCAGCTAGACTACAGATTAATCAAAATCACCAACAAGTGGCCGTTTATAAAGTGCTCCAGTGAGTGAGACAATTGATCGGCCAGTTGCGATCCGATTGCAAGCAAAACTCAAGATGCGTGCTCTTCATTTTCTCTAAACCACTGCATTTTCACCTTATCAAGTACGGGTTTAGCGCTTGTTCCCTAGCTGTGGCCCATGAGTCGGTGGCACCAAGTGCATTGCTGGGCTGAGGCAGGCAGTTTGTGGCTGATGGATGCCTAAGATGCAAGTGGTGGTGCGTGGGTGCTGCGGTTGATATTTTACTGGCAGTCATTATGGTGCCTGATTGTCTTGTCGATGGTGTGATCTTGAGGCTG
>LWMK02000978.1:0-18189 GCA_001693075.2 Taenia saginata
TATGTGCTAGTGCTTCTGCACGGAATCAACGGGGCATGATTACCGACGTTTCTTCAAATGCAGTTTACTTATATTTCACTCAAGATTCACAGAGTTTACAGCTGCCTGATTGTGAGAATGAGCATTCCCGGCACATGCACTTGCCGCATTCCATCCTTCCTGTTTCTCACCACTATCTTTTTAGGGATTTTAAAAGTCCAATATCCAGACAGCCGTCAACCGGACCAGAGCCAAGGGCCATGTTCGTGCATAAAGAGAACTAAACAATGTTGTGAGAAAATTCAAAGGCATCTACGGGAATTTCTGGCTCCGAAATTCAGGCGAGATAAACTCAGCCTACTAACTCCTTAGTTTCATTTCACTGTAATAATCTAGAGTGGGCACACTTTCGCATTTAATAGGCTGATTTCCGTTCAGCCATCAATTGCGGAATGCAGCAGCATTTGAGGATCAAAATCTTATTCGAAATTCTTAAGCAGAACCAACAGGCTTGTTTTCTTACGACTCCTCTGCCTTTAATCATCTCTAGTACCGTCCATAGAATGCAACCAGACAAGACTTGAACAACGGTTAGGAACTCGCTGGACGAAGAAGTGGACTTTGTTTCTCGACTTAATATGACAAAGAGCCACACATAATAAAGTGCTATACTAAGCAGCTTTTACAGCACGTGGTCTAATCAAAACAGAAGACTTCGATTCCTTTGCCAACGGCAGTCATGCTCTTCAGAGGGGGTTGTTTGTGCTGATGTTATAGCAATTCAAATGGTATTTTTCCATGGTAATTGAAGCTGGAGAGATAGTCCCCACCCGATTTAAACTAATGATGCTTGATGCAGAGTGTTTTTAGAGGCTTAACTTCAGTAGGTGTGAAATAACTTCATGTCACCTTAGTATTACACCAAGTGAAAGAAGTGTTTTACTAAGTTACCAAGCGTTAGGATATAAGGAATGCGTAATTGTGCGCCTTTAAGTAAACCATGATCTACCATTAAGTGTAGGTGTGCGCTGCACGCGCTGATTACTTTGCAATCATGATTTTCGCTAGATACTACATTGTAAAGAATGAACGCGTCATAGTTAATGCAAACTATAGGGCCTTGGCGAGTCGTGGCTACCCATTTGTGGTGTCTGTTGGATTGGTATGATGCCATTTTAGGGTGGTAATCAAACCTGCTTTAAAAACACTGTTCTGCCACAATCTTATTTCTACGGAGATGGTGGTTGTCCGATAGGTTAATCATGCTAGTGGCTAAAAGCGGGTTCAAACACGAAGTGTGTTGAAGCTGAATCCTATTAGTCGTGTGCATAAAATGCCTTTCCAAACTTGGAGGTCGATTATGTTCCGTACATCTCGTGAATTGTTTTAGGTCAGCATAGCGTGTTTGACAGGAAAATACACTCTGATACGAATGTGCCCTGTTCCCAAGGGGAATGTTTGTTTCTCATGGCCCTAGTGAGTGCTCAGTTTGACAACATGATTAGTCAAATTTCGGAGGCATGAAGCATTAAAGCATCAACCCACCCTACACCATGAATCACTAAAGGTGCACTTAGACTAGTGGCTTCTCCTGCGCTCTTCGCCATCACACGCTTCCCTTCTTTGATGCTGGTGGGTTTCCCTATCGAAAACCGGGTATTAGCTGAAAAAGAGCGCAAATAAGAGCTGGGTTATTTTGCATTGGAAATTTTGGACTAAGACCTTCCCTTCTGGGTGACACGCGACTTACCACATGGCGACTAATCTGGCTGTGGGCGCAAAGCTTTGCGTACTGAAGTGGATTGCCTTAAGGGCATGAAATTTGTCATGAAAATCACATCTCACTCATGAACTCCGAAACGGGATTAAACTGAAAGCCGGTGGATTTGCCTGCATCACTTACATTTACATATTAATTAAGTGCGCAAAAGGCTCTAAATTATCTGTTAAATAACCTTCCTTAAATAAACCGAGCAGGAGAGCTCTAAACTCTGGCTGCGATAAGCAGAAATGACAGGTTGGTTTTCATGCCACAGACTCTTTGAATTGGAACACTAATGGGTCAATCCACGTGAGCGTGTCATTCGAGATGCAAGGCACCTACCACCTTCTTTTCGTAAAGAAGGATTGTGGTGCTCAAAAGTGTCTAAGCCACCCATGCCACAAACCCACAGGCGCTTAATGTGCAAAGTGTTGCGGAAATATTATCGAGTATATCCTTGCAGTATCACCATTGTGATGTATCCAACCTAGGACGGAGTGTAGTGCGAAGGTGAGATGAACAGTGCTCTTGCATGTCCATGTTAACTAGTTTGCTCAATTTGTAATGACTAACTTCTAGTATGACTCCCATAAGTAGACTTCAAAGAGGTTGCTTTTGAGTCATCTTTCAGCCCCAATCCAATGCACGTGTTCAATCAGAACTCGAATGGAGTAAACAAAACTATTGATAAGAAGTCAATGCACCAGTTTTGCATAATTAAATTCCTCTAACAAAGTTAGCATTCGCAATGTAAAGAGGTGGACTCAGTAAGTAGAGTCGATTCACTGGGAATCATCAAGGCTCGCTTTGCTTACAGCCATCACCATCTCATTGATGAAAGTCATACTAGTGATTTAAGGAAATTAACAAATTGGGAAGGGTAGGCTCTGTCCTTTTAATTAACAAATAAAAATTTGTAAAAAGCTGCGACTTTGGGTGAAAGTTTTAATGCTATACGCTATAATAAAGTGGGAAATCTAGAAGCTGTCTAAAATTGCTTGGGATGAAGAACTGCGTGAATTAAGGGTACGAGGCAAATAAATGCCCATCGCTTTTCGAACAACACGCAAAAGGTCGGATGTTATATGGTTGTTTAACATTTAATTCATCCTACTCTTGTGGCCAGCGAACTGAACTGGGTACGTAGTTGGTAAACGTATGTAATAGCGCATTCCGCATGCACAAATAGCATCACTATCTAACGATGCAAATACACGGGAGACAGGAGGCTTGAATGGTCTTGCCTAGGACCTCCTTATCATTTACCTTCTTCCTTCATTCAAACCGTTTACAAATGCGCAAAATCACCGTGCGCTGGCGTGGGCATAGGTAAATAGACTGCAGTCGGTACTTTTGACCGCTATTGCCAAATGTCCTGAACTAGCGAACCACCCCTTTCTGAACTGATTGTGACGCAGACAGGACGCAAGGCCAAGCTACATGACCTATAACAAAGCATGAACAGTGGCACGCAGCAGAAGTTGTGAGGTCTAGTTCTGTACTAAAACACATACGTGGTGATACACCTTGCGCTTAGTTCTACGCAATGTTCAGCATGAACAGTGGCACGCAGCAGAAGTTGTGGGGTCTAGTTCTGTACTAAAACACATACGTGGTGGTACACCTTGCGCTTAGTTCTACGCAATGTTCGCCTCGCCTTGTGTCAAGTTGCAGCGTAATACTATAAGCCTGTCCTTATTTTTCACTTTGACTGAAGTTTATATCTATCTCCGGTTGTAATGTGTATGCACTCGGGAACACCTATTTAATGCACAATCACGTTCTGGAACGGGGTGCACGACACAAAATTATTTTAGTGACTTACCCTCCACACGCAAGCAGTGACGGCAGACTGGATAAATTGTTGGCTAAGTGGGTCGCTAATTCGCTTCCGATGTAGATGCCTCCGGATGATGCGACTGGTGTTATGGAGGCGTGAGATCAACATAAGCCATGGATGTTAGGCTCAGGTAGCACAAACTTGGATACCGTGCTGCTTTTCTTGCACTTGACATAGAGTATTTGAGCAAGAAATAAATTAAAGCGAGTTTGAAGGTAGCAGGTTGTATATTCAAGTGAAAATGGCTTATAATAAATTATGACAAAGTCTTTGGAATGGATGAATTTAGAGAATCCAGTATGCTAACAGTCAAACACAAATTCTCGTGAGACCGGTTCACGGATGGGAGTCTGTAGCAGGACGGCATGCTTAGCCTTAGCGGGTAATTCTAATGCCACTAATTAGTAAGATGAGGAGAATCAGTAGTGGTACTGAATAAAATCGCGTGGTTTCCGTCTAACTTGCCAAAGCACGAAGTCAAAAGGCTCTTTTTTTGTTCTAGATCCCGACTCAACTTCAAACATGGCTTGAGTATAGACGCGTCATTCGTGATAGTGGTCCAAGCGAAATCACATCGCAGATCCGCATGTTGATTTGTATCACTAATGGCCCCATCCCAATATGGCTACATTTCGCGATGCCTTAAAAGACGTAGTGGAGCGCGAAAATTGCGCCCAGTAAGGAAGAAGATTGTTGGCACGCATCAATTTTGCATTAGATCCCGCACTTGCTACGAAATTCGGTCATCCATTCGACTTTTATCCTCACTTAATATCAATGTTAGTAGGATGCTGATGCATTGTATGCTTAAGCAGTGTTGCACAGCGTCTGCAAACAGGTCCACAGGATTAACAGACGTGAAACTCCTCGCGACGCTGATTTGGTTCACACACCAATGCCAGTTGATGCACGCTGATCTGATGGCCCTCCAACAAACAGGGATGGGAAAATCGACTCGAGCATCGCGCATGTGCGTATAGACGGACGTGGTGTAAATCGAAGGCTGTGTTCGTGACTTTTAAATAACAAAAAAGGAAAGATTGTGTGGCAGTGTTTTCACCCCTTTTCGCACCGGGGCTTTTGTTTGGAAGCACCCAGAGGACTTCTAATCAGCTAGTGCAAAAAGAAAACCGGTGTAGGTTGATGTACAGGCATTTAATCGGATACTAAGTTGCGAACAATAAACGGAAAGGTGGAGGTAGAGGAGTGCTTGTACAAAATGCAAAGAGAAGACCGGTGTAGGTTGATGCACAGGCATTTAATCGGATACTAAGTTGCGAACAATAAATGGAAAGGTGGAGGTAGAGGAGTGCTTGTACACAACCATCCAACAACACCACCTCCACAGCATGCGTAGGCTTCTTTACAAGAGTCGGTGTAAGCACAGCCTCGGTGGCGTTCGCTGCTTACCACCACTGATGCGACCATCCCCACGGCTGCGCCCACGACGACCACCATTGTGGCTTCTGGCCAGACCACCATCCCCACTTCGGCTCACAATGTGAACTCTTCACATCCTCACCCCAAGGTGCCCACTTCCACGGATACGAATATGGCCAACTTCCCCACTCCATTTCTTCACCTGTCTCTGCTTTCTCTCAACTGACTTGTGTGCTGCAATGAGTCCGCTTTTATGCTAATCGCCTCGCCTCCAACTGTTCCACGTGACGCTCGTGCTCATTGTACTTTCGGCTCTGCAGTAGTGCCCACCAATCTCCAACAATGCTCCCGTGATTCCAACCCCTACAGGTGATGTTTGGAGTGATCTCTAACCTATGATTAGCATGCGACTGACTTAGCTTGGCATTTTTTTGCTTCAGTTTTTTTAAATTAGTAAGAACCTAAGCAAACCTTCTTCTGAATGGAGTCTGCCTTTACCAATGTGCAAGTCGTGGCGCACAGGCTAGCATCAGACCGTGCCGAACCACTAAACACGGTTCATTTATGTTCCAATGGGAATTACGCTGTAAAGGATAACCCACTAGCATCAAATGCTTCCTCGGCTCTTGGTGCTTTGTCCCACCACCGACTGTATTGAGATTTGCCTTTATAACACTGACTGCATAGCGATTTGATGGCCGACCCGATAAGTACAACCATAAGCATAACGGTTTTGATTTTCTTTTCGGCTGCATCACGTACTGGCCATGTGCACGGCCTTTTGGATATTGCTCTTAATGCTGTAATGGCATCTTCCTAGTACTAAGACTTGCGAAATTTTTCTCGTCGAATTCGTGCGAGGCAAGTCAAGCATTGAAACCATGCCTAAATACGATGCAGTTTCCATCCAAGTTCACCTTTAAAACTGAGCATTGACTTTTGGTCCCCCGAAGACTGGCAAGATTTTAAATGCTACAGTCCACTATAACTATTTGTGGTGGTCTTAACGATATCAGGTGCAATTTGTTTTGAAATTGCAGGGTTCTTTGTGCACTGACCATCTTACCTCTTCGTTGAGCTTTACTGAACAATCTGCTTTTGATACCTCAATTGTCTGTAATTGTGTCGCCTTATGGGTCGCCAAAATATGCATTAATTGATTTAGAGTCCAGCAATAGGCAAAGGCTACAATATTTTTCCATAGCGCGGTCGATTGGCAACCGGTTTCGCTACAACACCTTACATGGATTCAATGTGGGCAATTCATTTACGGTGATAAACTGCTTGGGTGAAATTCATTTACGGTGATAAACTGCTTGGGTGGGTCTACTCTCCATAACTTCATTAAAATCCTTGCTTTGAGGAGCATTGCTTTGCTTGATTAACCTGCAGCAAGCATAACTATTAATTGTATCTGCCTTACAAATAGATTATTGTACTGACTCCTAAGCCATGATACTGCGAAAATCATGAAATGAAGACTGATACTGTGCAGGCGGGTAGTGTGCCCTTTGCAACAAATTGGTGCAACGGAAGGTGCTACACTGGGACTGATGATTGATGCACAGTGCGATCATGAGTGAAAGGCAAACGCCTTCTTGATGTGCACCCAAACGCCGCGCACTACTATGTTACAACAACCACAGAAAATATCCCGTGTGTCTGCACATGAACGCGAACTACTAGGAGGAGGTGTGATGAGCACCACAGATGGCGGTACTTACGTCTTATCTGATGGGCTACTCTCCGCACAACAATTTTGTGCATTAAAGATTTTTTTAGAATCAGCCACACCGTTTTTGTCTACGCGTCATCTACTCAAACAAATTATTGTCCTACCAATTTTTCTTAGATTGGCAGGAGATTTCTATGTTCTTAGACACAAGAAGCCCAGTTCTATGCACTTTGCAATACCTACTCTTAAGTACCTTTCTGCTGTTTTGTCACTACATTGCTTTCCTTGCTTGAAATTATTGAACGATCGGTTTGAAGGCCTTGATGTGTGTTTTCTGCATAGCATCAGACTAAATTATCAAAAGTGAAGCTTGTGGTTGCGGTAGGACAAATCACCGATAGCTGAGAAAGTATTCGATGCTAGTGGGTTATTTCCTTTCCACGTGATTCCTACTGGAACATAAATGAGCCGGGTTTAGTGGTTTGGTGCAGCTCGATGCTAGTCAGTGCTCTATCATCTGCGCATTGGCAAAAGCAGTCGCCATTCGTAAAATTTTCGCTTGAGTTCTCACTAACTATGACACTCAAGTGTAAAACACAAAGCTAAGTTAGTCGCGTGGAACAATGAGAGACAAGGCGACTAGTATATAAGCGGACACGGCTCAGCACACGATCAGTTTGAAAGGAAGCAAAGTCAAGCCAAGAAATGCATTGTGGAAGTTAGCCATGCTCGTATTCGTGGAAGTGGGCGCCGTGGGGTGAAATTGTGAAGGCTTCCAAATGTGGACAGAAGTGGGTGTGGTGATCTGAGCAGAGGCCGCAGTGGTCGCCGTGTGCGTGGTCGTCTGAGCACAAGCCGCAGTGGTGGTCACCGTGTGAGCAGCCGTGGGGATGGTCGCATCAATGGTGGTAAACAGCGAACCCCAACTAAGATGTGCTTGCTCCAACGCTTGTGATGAAGCCTTTGCATGCCATAATGATGAAGGAGCTGGCTAACAGTGTGCAAGCTATTGCTTTGAACTCTTGAAGAATGCTATTGTTCCTGATTAGTGCTTGTAACTGCTTAATATGTGATTCGACACCAGTACATGAACCTACACCAGTCTTCACTATGGGGTTTTCTTCTTGGACATGCAGGATGAACTAGCGAAATTTGAAGTCCTCTGAGGGATTTTAACAAAGGGTCCATTACATAAACTGTTGAAATTACTGCCACAAACGGTATTTTCTTCTTCGTTGCTTGAGAGGCATATGCAGAGCCTTTGATTTACATCACATTTTGGGATGAAAAATATGACTCACGCATGACAATGCAGGGCACGCCTAAGGCATGCCTTTGAGTATGCAATTCACCCGCATCAGCCCACCCTTAATTAAATGGGTTGTACTAGGTCTGCCTATGTAATTACGACCCGATAACTTATTGCGAAATGCGCCGGCGCAACCAATGCATGGCACATGCCAGTAAAGTCACTCTCAGCAATTAATGGCTCCCACAATGCATGCAACATGGGCCTGTTTGGTCCGAAAAAGGGGTGATGCTAAAGGGTCATCTCTGCTCACCTGTTTGATTTCTTCGACACAATCAACCACTCACTTGTTTTTAGCGAAAGCATTAAAGGGGGTCATAACTCTAATTATTAATTGACACCTTCATGATTATGCGCGGTCGTTCATGTAACACATGCTAGCACTTTCATGGCAAACCCCATAGTCAAACACGCAACAGGCAAAAAGCTTAACAGCCTGTAAGCGATTAGATTTGGTAGCCTGCACCACTTGCCTACTATTAAGGCTAATGAATGCACCTCAGTAACTACAGAACTTAAAACCAATCCATAAGCAGCAACCGATGGGAGTACCAGTAAATTGATCCTACTTTTATCTAGCTCATCTCACTTCCCTTTTCAAAATTGAGTGCGCGTATGCATTTTCATTCAAATCAAATTACGTAGAGATTTCAGATTATGCTACTCGACATTGGCATCGAACCGTCAAGCAAACATCTAAGCCCAACTTTTCTGCAATTCCGTCAACTGGAAAAGGCACATTTTATCACCTTAGCCATATTATTATGTCTACTGGTCGACTGGTGAGCGCTAGATTGCCTTTGCAACTTCCCATTGAGTGGCTGAGTCTCTATTCACATCACTCACCAAACGAGACATTGTCTGTCGCTTTCAGAGATGGCTTTTGGACTACGCCACACCAACTACTTACCGCTTCATTCGCTGCTGCAGTATGGCAGTACACGCCTTTTCTTTTGTTTCATTTGCTTCCCATGCATCAACAACATTAACTATGTCATTATCTCATTTCTGTCCACAAGCTACTTACTTTAAGGAAAGTAGTATTTGGCCAATTCATGTAAGCTTAACATAGAAGCAACTTACTGCAATAACCTCAGTGCTTGAAGATTGGGTCGCATCAAAGTTAGCTTTGGCGTAATAACCGCATTTGGAGTCGGCTTTACGAAAATTAGGTAAGGCTTGAGGCTATACAATTTTATTTGAAGTGAAGTGAATGGCAATAAAACATCAGGTCACGTGTGCGCAAACACTCTCATGTCTTTGGGATTATTAATTAATCAGGACAACTTAAATTTGGTTGTGATTTCGTCTTTGAAGTGAGCCAATTCAGAAAATCCAGCATGCCAACAGCCAACTTTTTAAATTCGCTTGAGACCATTTTATGGATAGGAGCCTGTAGGCAGGACGTCATGCTCAGCTTCAATGGACAATTTCGATGCCAATAATTGGCTGAATGAGGAGATTCAATAGTAGCACTGATTAAATTCGTGCATCTCTATATAACATGACAAAATCCGAACGCCAAAGGCTCTACTTTCCGTTTTGGATCCCGATTTAACCTCAAACATTGATTGAGTATAGACGCGTCATCTGCGATAGTAGTTCAAGCGAAGCCACATCGCAAAGCCGCATGATAGTTTGAGTCACTAAAGGCTTCATCTCACCATAGCTAAATTTGCCGATGCTTGAAAGACAGGCAGTGCAACAAGAAAATTTCACTCAATAAGGAGGAAGAATATTGACAAACATCAATTGTGCATTTGATCTCATACTTGTTGCGGGATCCTGTCATCCATTCTTTTTTACCATTATTTTATTATCACTATTTGTAGGATGCTGACACGTTGTATGCTCAAGCAGTGTTGGATAGCATTTCCAAACAAATCCATAGGATTCATAGACGTGAAACTCCTCGCGACACTGGTTTCGTCCATACCTTAATACCATTCAATACACACTGCTTCAGTGTTCTTCCAACAGAGGGTGATGGGAAAACCGACGCGGGCATCGTGTACGTGGGTATGGGCGTACGTCTGTTCGCCATCACTTTGCAGCAATGGAAAAATAAAAGGAGAAAAATTAGCACAGCTCACTAGACTCAGTCTTATTGCGCATGGATAAATGCTGGAACGTGGAAGTGAAGACCCACTAGTGTGTTGCGGGTGTGTCGCTACACATCAAAGCTGTCGTCGACATCCGCTAAACACCTAACGCAGAGGTAGAACTAGCTGCCGCTGTGACACGGTAAGTGTTATCCATGCATCGCAGGTGACACCTCTATTGACGGCACGCCTTCTGCCCTCTTCTTACCGACCAAGGCGAAAAAGAACGACGGGTGATTAATGATTGTTTTTTTTCTGGCGGAGAGACTTAAAGAATAAAATGCTGAGGAATTTCAACTGCTATGTTTTACTACCTGCAAAGAAACTGATGCCACCAATCCCATTAATGATGTATTTCAGGTTTGCGTCCCATGCTTTGAGCAAAGTACGAAAAGCAAGAGAATTTTACTAACGATGTTGACATAAAGCATGTGCAAAATTGTAATTTACAGAATCAAACGTTTTCATGTGCATTGTAATGCTCCAGTCGATGGACAATAAAGGCATTCGTTTTCTTTTGGGTTTCGTGTACTTCCTCCATGGCAACATAGGCAGCATTCTGAAGCACTCTTATCTGAACATCGTTGCTAATTTGATCTTCTTGAAGGCACTCACTTGAGACCCGATTAATGGCACACAATTTATTTGTTGGTAGGATGATCTCTGAGCTAATCGATGAATGGAGGTTAGCGATGCGATAAAACTGGGTGAGTTGTTTGTTTTGCCTGGTCTTTTCTCATATTTTGATTAAAACCCCACAGCGCTCGTTGGTCTCTTTCAATCGCTGAGATGGAATCAGGCGATCTGTCGTTTGCCCTACAGATTGAATATCAAGTGTTGAATTATCCTTTGCGTTTTCCACTAATCCCTTGCTTTGATTTTATGCGTCCTTTTTCGCCATATAGCAATAGCAATGTTGTGCACCCACGAATGGAAACATTATGCGGTAATGGAGGGTAAGCTAGGACAAGCAACCAACCACAAATATCCCATGCCCTATGAGTTGTTTGCAGAAACTGGAATGCTCCAAGCATATGTACTTTCTCCGAGTCCACGCGGTCCTCCGCTTAATCGCTTTACTCGCTATGGTCTCCTTAAAGTTCCCTTTTTAGTGATCATCCTGCCTGGAGAACTGCAGATTTGCCACGCCGTCGGAAATCTTAAGAGTGCGTTAGCGCAGTGGTCGCAGATGCAATATAATCGAATGTAGTGACTCCAGGGTGCCAACTATAAATCCATTTAGCCAATATATATGGGTTTGATGTATCCATCCACCCATGAAAAATTGTTTTACCAAGGTGTCTGCCACCTTGTTAGTATCATGTTAAATTACTGCAACATGCAACGCCAGTAGAAAATGAATCACTGCACGTGGATCCTGCAAAAGCTGCCTTAGGGAGCATCTTACATGCAGCGCTGTAGGGTTTTATTTGCGCAATAATTCTCATTTGGCGATGAGGACAAACTCCGTTTCGGCGAACGGTGCTTTAGAGGATGATTGGCAGCACTACACCTCTTTCGTGACATGCCAAACAATGCACGCCAAGAAACTACAGAAGTAGTGAGTACACGTTGGTACTTCTAATTGTTCCGTCCACTCCTATTCTTTGTTCCCCTCATTTGTTAGTCGCAGATCTGTGCACCATATCGACCAGGAAAACACATCTTGATGATCCTAACTTCCATAGACGGTATGTCTAGGAAGAAAACGAACTTTATACAAGGGTTGATATAATCCCCTCGGGAGGAGAAAATATTGCTCAACAAGGCACCAACCATTGCAAATTTATTATTACTCGGTCCTCTCTTCTTGGAAGATGGTTGTGTTCTGAAGGCTACCTTGGAGTATAAAAAATGAGTAAAAAGCAGCCCACAGAAGACCATATAGAGTGCCATCAATGTCACACAAGGAGCAACTGCAAAGCGGTCCTCGGTGCCATTGCTGCCACCAATGGGGTAAGTTATGCCTTCATTCCTTTTCTCAGTCACCGTTGGACTGCATAAGCAAGACAAACTGCTAATGAGGCTGCATTATACTCCGGAGAATTAGAACATCGCCTCACAAATGTGGTGCTCGCGGATTGATTGGCACGGCTACGTGTGATAGAGGGCAAGTGGAGTTTCTGTATGCTTTATTGCATTGTTGACTCAATATTCCCTGGCTCTTGCACTACTTAGCATTCCCATCAGTGTGACTCGCACTGCCATGCATGTCATTAAAGAATGGCAGGAGAGAGGAGGGTTGAACTAAAGTCCCACTTGGTGGCGTGAATATGCTACCCTTTTGACAGTATTCACGTAGCCCCGCCTTTGAAGTTCCATCTCGTTACTACATAAGGCGGGAAGAGAGGAGAAAGTTAGGTCCGATACGTTTGGATTCAGTGTGGACTCGCTGGAATATTTAGAAGTGTGGGGTCTAGTTCAGGGGTTCTTATTGAATCCGCTTAAGCACCCCATGCGGGGGTCAAATTTGCCGCCGCTGCGACAGGACCTTTCTTGACCACACGTGGCGCAATCGCAGCCACTAACAACATTCGTCTTTACCATCAAAGCTTTCGAGGCTGTCGACTGATGCACCGATGCTGTGCCAACTGCACAAAGTTGGAGGTCTTTTGGTCGGCACCTTAACGAGTGGGCTTCAAAGAAGCGCCATCTGTTCTGACTGAATCGCAAAGTGGTTTGGGAGAGCATCACATGCGTCGGCTTTGATTTGCACCAACTCAACATGCATAACGTGCCGTTAAGCCAATAGCTAGCTCAGCACCACCATTAGACTTAACGTCAGTGGGTCGGAATAACGGCATCGTGTCGTTTTGTGCGCTACTGTTAGTGCTAGCACCAGTACTCTTTCAAATCCTCCTATGCTTACAATTTCACTGCTATGCTCTTGAGATTAGCGACCCTAAATTTTTAATGAATAGAGCACCGAAAATATGTTCTCCGAAGACAAAGATCGTTTTTAACAAAAAAAAATAGACTTAAAGCAAGAAAAACGAAACGACACGCAAAATAAAGAGCCTCCAAAACGCAGTTATGCCAAATAAACCATTCAGAACGCTTCCAAACTGGGCATATATCGCAGCTTGACAAATAAGCCTTGCAAAATTTGACACTAATGTGTCATGCTGCTGCGCGTATGGGGATAAACGTGGGCATACACCTCGCCCATTCTCAAGCCATTACCCATAAGACCTATAAGCACATCCAAATTTCTCCATAGTTCTGTTGGTTCTGACACGGCCCGAGAAAAATTTTTTCTGACAATCTAATCTCACTAATATTTGCAAGTTATACCTAAGTACATCTGTCGCCTTGACATATCTTGGACAAAATTGATTCGAATTTGTGCAGTCCACTTATCAGATCACCTGTTTGGGGCAAAAACTTCTTCGCCATTGTCTGTTGCTTGTTACGCATTGGGCCTGGATCCACTAAAATGTGTTCGAAGCTTCCAATGCTAACCACAGCCTAGAAGCAAAGAACACATTAAAAGGAGCATAAATATTTTGATGTGCAAATTATTGACACCTTTGGTTTAACAGCTGTAAAGTTTGATCAAAGTTTATAAAGACACATGGATTTTGGAATTGCGCCACGTGGACAAATTACTGCATATGATGGGATCCTACCACCTTCTAGTTGGTGAAGCGCTTTAAAAACCAGAGGATAACTTCCTCGACAAACGAATTTGGTCGTGACTAATCACGGTGTTTGCATTTCAATCTCTAGCTTGGCAGAATGGTGGGACGATAAACTGACGCTAGTGAACCCAACTATCACCGCGGCGCATGTTTTTGCATAAGCCATTCGTATGCAAGGCCGTTTCTTGCTAAAATCGCTGGATGTGATGCGTAGCTATGGCGGCAAGCGTGTGTGAAGTCGTTGGTCTGCCCCTCTATGCCCTTCCATGGCTTTGAAATGCACCGAAGCAAAACGATAATGCATTTCTTTGTCTAATTGTGAAGCAATGTGGTGATGTGAGGATGCGTGGTAGAGATAGGGTTGACTGTGGAGCATGAAGTAGTCAATGTAATGGAAGCAATCTATGTACATCCTTTGCTAAGCCTAGCAAACTAGAAGTTCATTCAAAATACATCGTCTGAGTCCTGTACCCTTTACACACTTTCTTTTGATGCGCTATTATTTAGCACAGAATACAGCGCTGTCCGCCAAGCCTTCCACTCTGTTTTTGACTTATGTGTGTCAAGTGCCGCGACTGTTGCAGCAATCCACAAAGATAATGCATTGGTTAGGCTTTTGGTTGCGTTGATAGAGGCAGTTCATTTAATGTTGGTGCATGCAACCCCTTATCCTTCTCACTGAATGCAATCCTTTTCATATTATCATAATGCGGCCGCCTCACAGTCTCGGATGCATTTTAGCTCAGTCAACTGTAAACTTTGGTTTTACTGGTTCAACTCATGATGCATTAATTATTTGAGAAGCATGAAATCATGCATATGAACACACAAATCGGCAAAAGCGCACTGCTCTCAACCTTTAAAATAACGTTAAAAAGCTTTGGAAAAAATAGGCCTATTGCAAACACAATCCCAAGCGAAAAATCGAAATATGAAATATATGACGCTAGTAGTGTTCGTTTTTGAAGATCTTAGCGATATTGGAACGCTTCTTCTCTGCATGGGAGTTGATTATTTCTTCGTAGCGTTGAGTGACTTACGACTCAGAGTTGTGACTGACGAGACAAAGTTACGAGCGCTCACCAAAGGGATTGATGCAACACACAATCCAACCACCGGCTTACTCGCGCCGCCTGCTTCGAAGAAGTCTTGTCGACGATGAATCAAAAAAACTGTCTAGCATTTTCATTTTACGCCTCTCGGTGTCGCCTCAATGGATCTGTTGGCGCCACCGCGGTTGAATGCCTGAGCGAAATTCTGCAAACAACATCTTGACTAGATATTATCAGCGTCAAAGTCTTGCAGTCCTACCATGACTTAAGTGAGCTTATTTACTTGCCGCCCACTGGGTCATTACAAACAAAACACATTCCTTACGCAAACACTTTACTGCCCAAGAGAACTTTGCTATGCAAGTTGCATAAATACACTGTGACCACTGTATTAGTCAATTTTTCGTGATGTTTTTGCCATAGCCATTTTGGATATTTAATTATAAGACGAAGTGAAGAGGTGAAAACTGCATGGAGAGGTCAAAAGCCATTGTTGACGATGGGAAGAACAATTAAAGGAAGAGGGAAAGCGGGAGAGTTAACCAAGATGATGGAGCGCTAGGTGCCACTAAGACGAAGAAGCGAATCGCACATTTGAAGGCTTTACATGCTCGACTAAAGAGGGTTTGAGCAGAACTTTGTCGCTAGCACCTTTTTGCTGAACATGCATACTATAAAGCCAAATTATAGGATATGATACCCAAATGCATTTGAACTGAACTCAAAAAGAGCAAAGAAGAATTAGTTCAAGGAGGTATTATAGACTTCGCACTCCCGTATTTTATTTAATGGATACCCAATGCACTTCGCCTTTGTTGGCTACATCCAGCAAACCAACAACTATGTTTAACTTATTTGCTGCTCAATATGCGAAGGTAGCAGCGGCAAGTAAAAGAGCATTGGGAAATACGGTTGTAGCCTTTGGGGAATATTTGATGTAAAATCAGTTTATCCCAGCTACATTGAGATGGTCGTCATGCATAGGCATTGTTTTGGGCCTGACTATACAGCTCAAGAGCTAAGGTTAACCATCCTCCCTGGTCGCCAAAATTTTAATGCACTTTCCGAAAATTGTTATCTGAGTCAATTATAATCATGCATTCTTATTCAACTTAACGCCAAAAGTTCTAAACGATTATTAATGTCAATTTGCCATTGAAATCTCCGTTGGGACACTAAACAAATCTTCCACCTTATCAAGGTTGGCTTGCATGGCTTAAATGTTTTCTTTCACAAGTGCCCGTATAAATCTGTGCTGTTCAAGTCCTATTTCAAATGACTCCTTTGCTTTCATTGAAGCTTTCTGAATAAATCTATGCTGTTCAAGTCCTATTTCAAATGACTCCTTTGCTTTCATTGAAGCTTACCCCATCCATGCGCTATGCGGTGCACAAAAAATAGAATCAAAGTTAGTGGTTTTTGGCTAGCCTATATTGACAGCTTGCTCGGTTTAAAAGAAGAATCTAAAAGTGAGCAAGTACTTATCGAGTGTGCTATTCTCAAAGGAAAGCAAATGCCTTTCATCAAGCCGCTTCCTTACATTTTACACAGTCACATTATTAGATAAGTTGGCTATTGAATCTGTTCAGAAGTAGATAGAAGAGGGAAAGAAACGAAGAACGTTGCAACATATCTCCATGCCTGCGACTCCTCACCACTTCGCCTCTGTTTCAATCATTCTTTTGTCTCTTTCAGCTGACGATTTCTGATACACAGCTCCTACTGAAGGAACGCATGGACCACTGTTACTACTTGTAATGCAAGTAAACAATTTTATAGGCATTAACTTAGGGGTGAGCATCAGATTTGCATCTTTGATGCCTTAATAGCAATCTCTAGGGGTGGATCGCAGACTTGTCAAATCAATTTTCTACCCTGCACTACACTTGCTGTGCATAGCTTGCTTTACACTTCTCTCACATGCCTTCATAATTACTAAATGAGCAGCACCGGTAGATCTACCGATGTATAATAACTTGCTCAATATTTATGCCCCATCGCTGAAGCACTGCAGCACGGTGCGCAGGACTAGGCCAGACTAAATCTGACCGGATTGGACTGGGCCGAAGCAAACAAGATTAGCCACCTTGACTAGATTATGATGAGCGTAGATCAGAAAAGAAGTAAAAGGAAAGATAGGGCTATCTGATCTATCGTGCATGCCTCATCCTCATAGGCGCTCTACCCGTCACCACTGAAGTCCATCCAACACTTTAATCTGGCCCGACGAAGCGACTAAACGCAACTTTATGCCATGTGAATGAGGTTATCTCTTTCTTTTTTTCTTTTTTTCTCGCTTTCTTTTTAGCAGATGTTGGGGATCAAGGTGTACACATAAAAAGTGGGTCTGATGACTTCCTAAAATGAGTGAAGAGGGACCCTCCTGTCAACACTACGCTCAATAGGCTCTCGTGGATTGCGTCTTGCATTGTGTCTCACTGCTTATACCCCGCGCATTCAATGTAATCGGAACAGGAGAGTGAGTTTCCCTGCAATGCATTTCCTTACCTTAATTTTTCCACCTAAGTGCCACGAAACATCTCGCTCCTCTGTCCCCTTAAGCTTCTCTCAGCTTCCTCTCCCACCTCATTGTCTGTTAGGGCCCTCTTTGTAACCTCGTGTTCGTTACTCTACTAGCCTTAATTTCGATTATGACTTGTTCAAATAACGTGAAGATTTTACAACCTAGATTCGGTTAGCACAGACTAGACTGGATCTCACTCAATCACACTCTACACAAAACTCAATCTTCTTTTGGCATAGCTTAGCTTGGGATACCATTATTTCTTGATTTCTAGCTTTCTCTCTGTCGCTTCAGTCTGTCGAATACCAATTTGCCTTAATCCCATTTCCTACTTTCACTTTCCTTCCATTCACCCATTCGCGAGCGAAGGTAAGCACGTTGCTCCTACTTCTTACATTGTAATTGTGGACCGGTCGAATTCCTGCCTGCTCATCTCACTGCCCGATTCTTTTTTCTCTTCGTAGAGAATTCCTCTACCTGGTGCTGCACAATAACGGATGTGAGTGTTTGCTTCCATCTCTGGACTGCCTGCTTCGGCTCCACTATGTATCTGCGTCTGTCCATCTGTTTACCAAGTTTGTGCGTGCGGCCTTGCCTACATTTGTTTTAGTACTTTCAAAGGGTTAACTTAATTAGTGTTTTAAGAAAACAGGTTGAAACCGTTGTGCTTGCGTGCATGTAGGTGCAAAGGCAAGTTTATCTGATCCTCTCCTCCTAACTTGTCCTTCTAGCCTACAAAATCGACAGTTTTGCCTTGGGTAAAGTAGGAGCTCCCCTGATCAGCCATTTGACAGCTAGCTCGTTGTCCCTTTGGTCTCAAATTCCACACTTTGCTAACAACCCATCAACCACCAACACACCTCACTCCATTCAGCCACTTTTCTCCTCTACTTCTTCTCGTATTTTGAATCGAAGTGGACCTGCC
>LWMK02000979.1:6662-17060 GCA_001693075.2 Taenia saginata
AACTCAAATTTCGCAGACACCATGATGTGTGCTTTTAAGTCGCAGTAAGCTACATTCTTGCTTGGCCATGTTAACGGACTCTAGTGGAATCATCGATGCCCCATAAGCGAGCAATGTGCCACTGAATATGCTGCACTTTACAAATTAGTCAATCATTACCGATATGTCAACAAAAGAAGTGGTTACAGATACTTGGTTGCAATTAGATTATCAATGGGCGCGCAATTGGAATGCGATCGTTCTCTCTGAGTCGCGCGCGCAAATGATTATTTCATGTCCGAATATAGGGGAATGTAGCCTGCAAAACGCGAACATCGGTGCAATACTTTGTTTGACTGCCGGTTTCGACTTCGGCTACTTAGGTGGCCACATTGCACTAGCCATGTGGGCTGGCTCCTGGGCCACGTCAGCAGCCCTAATTACCAGTTGTTTGCTAAATCCATGTCCTACCTTACTATCATGCTTTCTCTCGCCTTCAAGGAAGTCTGGCGGTGCCACAATCATTGCAATGCCCCATCATCCCTTAGTATAAATTAAATAACCTACTGACCTGCGTTTCACCAAAACATCTCATCGAGCCAAAGAGAGCGAATAATCACTGTCTTAAGATTCTCCTCAAATTATGCCAAATTGCTTCATCTGGTTCGCTTCAGCATTCCTTAAAGTACTGCCATCAAAAGTTAGCAAGCGAATTCGCAGATAATACTTTGTATAATTGAGGCGTACTACTTCTTTCAAACTGGCTTCGTTGGCTGCAGAATTTCCACATTAAATCACCCCTTTCTGGTAATATTAGGCCTGTAGTTCAACATGAGAAAAGACATTTACGAGCATGAGAATACTTGGATTTATGTTATTTACTTGCGAGGTGATTATGTGAACCAGTCTACTAAGGTCAAGTATTTCTCTTGAATCCGCTGCCAATTGTAACTCAGGTACTTGCATTCTCCTCCAAATCACATCTTGGCACGTCCACTCAAATATGTCGCCGCGATCAGCAATGCGACTTCCATCCACTTCAACGCACCAAATTCGCCAATTTATTGGTGCGGACATTAGAGTGGAGTTAATCACGTTGCCGAGTTTATGCAAACACTTTATGAAGAAACCAATTCCACTTTGCTCCTTCCAATTCACATCTTCCATAGTTACCACTCCCAGTGTCTGATGGGCTGATAAGTTCGACACTGTGGAATGCAGCTCGAGCATTAATGTGAGACTAGCTTTTAGAAGAACTGGAAGCTTAATGATAAGGAGGACACAGTCATACACAGCCAGCATTTTCCTCTTTTCCTTGTCGCATCGTTCATATTCATAATCTGCAGCGCTAATTAATCCATTGCGATGGGAATCACGTGATTCTGTTAGAAATATCCTGGGGTGGATCGTGTCAATATTTACCATAGTAGGACGATTGGAATTTATCACTTTCATGCGCAAAGTCTCAGGAGGCTAGAGAAATCGTACCCGCTCTGCTGCATTTCTCAATCTCATGGTCGAAGCTGTTGGGAAAAGCCGAATAGGTTTGAGCAGGAGACAATTCACTTCTTCAAAAGTGCCCCATGGAGCTCGAATAGATGGAAACTGAAGATCGAACTTTGTTTGCTCAAAGTGTTGTATGGTGGCTTGACGAAATTTTTCAAAATGCATGGTGTGAGAGCTTGAATGCAAAGTTGTGCAGACTTGTTTGTCTATCCACTTCCACTTGTTAGAATATGAATGCGGAGTTTGCAAAGAGAGTATCCACTGCCAGTTTGGGAGTGCCATGCAAATACTTACGATGTCGACTGCATCAAGGTATTTTCATATCGGTCGAGCCAATTCCATGGGCAGGCCTGTGATCCTAGCAATGTACAATTTTTTCTAAAGGAGGAACATACAATGGCTAAGCTACGGCACTCAAGTTCCAAAATGTAACAGTAGTAAACAACTTAGTTAAATGCAACTAAATTTGTTAAAAGCTAGACCAGAACCTGTGCAAGAAAATAAGCTGAAGGGGATTTGAAGGAGACCTTGGTGATTCGACTCACCCCTAGGTCCATAACTTGAACCCAACCAGACGCTGCTAGCCTCGTGAGTGTGAGATCACGCCAACTGTGTGAGCGACCACAGTTCTTTCCATGCATTAAGCGACGAAACCTAATCAAACACAAATTACATGGAAACGAAGTATGAGGAGGTAGAATGCGAAATTTTTGGTGGTTAAATCCACGTTTCTCAGCAAAGGCAACCATGAAATATTTCTCCTCTGACAAAATAAATACCTTCACAAAAACGTCATTTCTTACATTATTTTAGGAAAAATGGTGGCAAAATTAAAGAATCGATAAAATAAAGCATGTTTTATTTGTTTTTATGGTTGTATATCATGCTAAATCGGCCTAGCCCCTAAAAAGTAACCAACGGCGAGTAGGCTGTTCTGACAAACATTTTAGCGTTCAGTGCCATAGATTCTTACTTCCACTACTTGCACTGATTTCAAACAACGAATGCGCTATCTCTAAAGCCTCACAATATTCGATGTACGTATAACGACAAACATTTAAACATGACCTATACTACAGTTTGGTAAAATAAAACAAATCCATTTTGCTGGTTGCTAGGTTTATTGCGTTGGCACACCCTATTGTAAAGCTAATTACAGAACCATCCTCCAACGTTCCTACAGGGCAAGCGGATAAAACAGTGGCACCAGAGAACCTGTGCGAAATCAATTTTGCGCAGACCCAATGGCAAAATATCTAAAAAAGGAGGCGAAAAGTATTGCGAGAGTCTGTTGCCTTTACTCATCCCAAAATGACATTCAAGCACTGCATAGTAGTTGGGTTTTGAGATCGGCGCACATTCTCCTCAAACCAAGGTTTTGCTGCTTAGATAAGGTGCTTTTGCCGTTATTCGTTCTAGCATTGGCAACATACTAATGCAGAGCACAGGCCATACTAACACAAATAATGGTTTTATTTGTTGATTAATCCATCGCATCGTGCACTCCTCCCCAAACAATGAGCCCACAAATTCTTCAAATCCAACACATCCGCATCAATTGCCTGCCAACGCAGGTACGGGTAAGGCGGTGATGTTTGTCAGTTACCCACTTTGAGAACTACGACGTCTGCTAAAGCGATGGACGTCGATCCCGACGTCCAATCGAAGAGGCTTCAAAAATACTTACCTTATCGTGGTAGCGAATCATGGTGTCTACCTCATCTCTGTCTCCACTTCCTACATCAAAGTCAAAGTAATCGTACAATGTGCTTTAACAAGAATGGAAAGATTGATTCCCAATGCTTTTTTCTTTGCTTCTACTTACCTCGATTAAGGAGCGTACAAGCCATATTGCAGGAGCAGATGATACGCTATGAGCCGCTGGCCGGGCACTTTGGGTAATCTGTTGGCTTTAATTTCCCCGTATCGTTCTATTTCTTCTGCGCCGCAATAGAGCCTAACCAAAGTAGGTCAACAAGTTAGAGTGTTAATTTCAGTGCCATTTAAATATTATGCTCCCAATGTCGGTTTAATCTGTCTTATTTCAAAATTTGGAAATCATTTAAACTGAGGCAAATGATCAAGGGTGTCTTTGCCTCCAGTCAAGGTGGCAGTATGCATTCGTGCACACCCTGTCGAATTCCAAACTAACCTCCTTATTATTTTAAGCAGGGTTTTGCCGGCAGTCAATGATTGGTCAGCATAAGGGAAGATTCGGGGCCAAGTCTATGCAACTCACAACCATTCTAATTGAAAGATTTTTAAGAAGTCATATTAGATTTCCATAAATAAGTAGATGTCCAGTTTGCTCTGGATGCGGTGTTGGATGAGTGATAAAATGAGTTTGAATTAATCGTGACGGTGGATAGCTTGTCTGCGATGCCCAATTGTCAATGCCTTTATGTTATAGAGGGAAGTATTGATCAACAGTGTTTCAGAGTGCGTGCTGCGTCTGAAGAAGGCTGCATGAAGGACGTTTTGGATCACACGCAGATACACATGACCGTCACTTCTTAAGCATGATAGACTTTGTTACAAGCATAAAGTTGCAGATTGCGTTAGTCAGTCTTCGTCAATTGTATTTGAATCTCTGTTAAGGTGACCAATGGATGCCTAAGTTGTTTTGCAATCTCAATGATTTGTGTGCGAGGGTGCAGTTTTGCTGGGCCTCAAATCACATGAGCAGTAATTAAACGCTCCACTTTCCAATGACACCATGGCTCCTACATGAATGGCTTTAATGAACACGTCAGTCGATTAGTTAGCAGGTGGTAAGTCGCCTAGGTCAAAATACTTCTACAGCAGCACGCCAAAAGACCCCAAAGAGAGATAGGAAGTAGGACAACATCCTCCTATATCAGCATGAAAGATAATGAGCTGGGCTGAAGATCTTGTAGAAAACTAACTCTGGCACCATCCACTTCGGAGGTCCACAACGCTTGATGTGATGTAGGACGATTGCTGAATAAAAAAAACGCCTTTAGAAATCAGTTTCTTACACTGCCCCTTTGCATCTACAAAATGCTTAGAATGTTATTCCTCCTTTAAGATGAGTAGTAGCTTTTGATTACCAGTGTCCTGCAGGATTAAGGCCAGAAAAGAGCATTTCTTTCACGCATGACAAAAGACAAGAGTAAAATCATCAGAACAAGCTTAAAGAACTCTGACCTGTCCTGCTAAATCATGTTCATTAGCATATGTTAGAAACTGTTGAGATCATAAGCACATAGTAGTATAGAATTTCGGCGACTTTGGTAATCCAATCCTTTGTCAGCACAACGATTCTTGCCGTTAAATCCCAACAAACGATCTAAATGAAGGGTAACTGCAACGGAATACCGGGATTCATAACTANGTCATTTAAACTGAGGCAAATGATCAAAGGTGTCTTTGCCTCCAGTCAAGGTGGCAGTATGCATTCGTGCACACCCTGTCGAATTCCAAACTAACCTCCTTATTATTTTAAGCAGGGTTTTGCCGGCAGTCAATGATTGGTCAGCATAAGGGAAGATTCGGGGCCAAGTCTATGCAACTCACAACCATTCTAATTGAAAGATTTTTAAGAAGTCATATTAGATTTCCATAAATAAGTAGATGTCCAGTTTGCTCTGGATGCGGTGTTGGATGAGTGATAAAATGAGTTTGAATTAATCGTGACGGTGGATAGCTTGTCTGCGATGCCCAATTGTCAATGCCTTTATGTTATAGAGGGAAGTATTGATCAACAGTGTTTCAGAGTGCGTGCTGCGTCTGAAGAAGGCTGCATGAAGGACGTTTTGGATCACACGCAGATACACATGACCGTCACTTCTTAAGCATGATAGACTTTGTTACAAGCATAAAGTTGCAGATTGCGTTAGTCAGTCTTCGTCAATTGTATTTGAATCTCTGTTAAGGTGACCAATGGATGCCTAAGTTGTTTTGCAATCTCAATGATTTGTGTGCGAGGGTGCAGTTTTGCTGGGCCTCAAATCACATGAGCAGTAATTAAACGCTCCACTTTCCAATGACACCATGGCTCCTACATGAATGGCTTTAATGAACACGTCAGTCGATTAGTTAGCAGGTGGTAAGTCGCCTAGGTCAAAATACTTCTACAGCAGCACGCCAAAAGATCCCAAAGAGAGATAGGAAGTAGAACAATATCCTCCTATATCAGCATGAAAGATAATGAGCTGGGCTGAAGATCTTGTAGAAAACTAACTCTGGCACCATCCACTTCGGAGGTCCACAACGCTTGATGTGATGTAGGACGATTGCTGAATAAAAAAAACGCCTTTAGAAATCAGTTTCTTACACTGCCCCTTTGCATCTACAAAATGCTTAGAATGTTATTCCTCCTTTAAGATGAGCAGTAGCTTTTGATTACCAGTGTCCTGCAGGATTAAGGCCAGAAAAGAGTATTTCTTTCACGCATGACAAAAGACAAGAGTAAAATCATCAGAACAAGCTTAAAGAACTCTGACCTGTCCTGCTAAATCATGTTCATTAGCATATGTTAGAAACTGTTGAGATCATAAGCACATAGTAGTATAGAATTTCGGCGACTTTGGTAATCTAATCCTTTGTCAGCACAACGATTCTTGCCGTTAAGTCCCAACAAACGATCTAAATGAAAGGTAACTGCAACGGAATACCGGGATTCATAACTAAAATACTGGTCTGCAACAAATACAGTCTGACGTTTAAAGTAAGGCAAGCTAATCAAAGAAGCCAAAAGTCACCGTCTAATGGCATCAACTTTTCTAACCTAATACATGGTTGCGTATCTTAAATGATATTAAGATGCACGTTGAAGTACCACTGTATCATCTGACCTAATGCACCTAAGACAAAGCGACTATGGGGAAAAACCTTGCCTTTGTTATTTTGTTGAGCATCATCACTTCGGTCCTCAAATTTTACCAACCACTACCCACTGCGACGAGTATCATGGATCCGAATTGGTCAGATGCCTAGTGTCCAGGCTTGTTTGATTATAGTACTTGCATACATCGAAAAGTTAAGCAGGTGACTCTACACTTCTTTACTAAACACTCCCTCAAAACTAAACTGCTGACTCATTTAACCAGAACAGTTGCGATGCTAATCCAGACTGCCAGCCACAAATTGAAACAGAAAATCAGTTGCATGAAATCACAGAAGTGTAAATCAGCAAGTAGTCTGGGCAGAGCAGTCTGCGAAATTGGCATGAGCATTAGACGATTAAGGCGCAGCTGGATCACCATGATAGATCGCCAGATGAATATGGCACATAGTTTGCCCTTGTTCACAAGTGATGGACTGAAGTTTGAAGGAGGAAACACCCATGCCTCTGACAAATTGAAGAGGAAATTACGGAAGCACCCACTGCGTCATTGCGCGTGGTTGAGTGGAGAGTCATGAGCCTTTGGTTTGGAGGCACTCAGGCTGACTAGCTATGACAAAGCACCTCACGCATTTGGCTCTTCAAGGTGCTATAGCTGGAAGGGATTTTGCCTAAATAGTTTTATCGTACTCTAAATCAAGCTCAATCAGATTGAGGTTGTCCAATAATATAACTAATTTCATTGGCAATTTGACACCAAATCAAACAGTAGCGTGAGCTGCACGTCAAAGTCTCGTCTGAAGCACATTCTTTACTCCTTCGGCAGCTTGCGCTTGCTCAAATCGTGCCTGTCAAAGGTGCTGAAGACACACTTGGCCTGTCAATGGAGAAGAGGACAACTGAGTAGCCATTAAGGGGGTACAGATGGCTGCTGCACCCACCATAAACACTACAGCCACGAGAGATCCCACCAACATGGATAGCATCACGAATTGAATTATGCAATGGTTACCACACAGGCATTGCTGAAGGCTTTGAGGAAGGACAATTACTGGTTTTCCGCCAACAAAGGTGCACAACAAAGCGGTCGTGGTGCAAAACACGCCAGAGCCACTGACTGATTGAAATCAAGTCCTACCTGAACAAGGTTTGAAGCAATAGCGAAACTCACCTTCTTACATGCTATTCTTCAGTTACCCCTAATGAACGCGCGATTCTGCCCAATTTAAGTTTCACGTCATCTGTTGCACCAAGCAAAGTCGAGCTATTTGTGGTAAGTTTCCTTATTTACGAACTTCGTCTCGCTAATTAAAAACGTGGCACTACTACAATGAGGTGAAATCACAATATTGCTAGGCAATAGTTTACAACGAAAGAACTAATGTTCTAAGCTGCACACAAATCAAGCTAATAGAGAATAAAAAATAAAGGGACAAACGTGCTAGATTATCATCAATTAGGGACTGTCAGGAAGATTTTATGTCTCTAGTTTCTAAACCGAGAGGCGGTATGTGATGAGCAGCGTTTTCTACTGTTCCCTAGCTGAATATTTCTAAGATTCTTTACTCTGTGTGCGTTTGCCGATTCCAAAACGACCAGGTGAGTGTCTATATGCAACAAGGAACAGATCAGCTACGCAATTTTCATTGCACGCCAGTTTGCCTGACCACTAAATGTGATACGCATTACAGCACTTCGATCACCCGTTAATGGCAAGCCTTTTACATTCATCAGATTCTAAAAGACCTCCAGCAGCCATACACCTCTGTTCTTCAATAAGCCCAAATAACAAAGGCGACTGATCAGAATAGAGTTGCTAGATAACCCCGATCAGGTATACATCTCACTCGACTTCAGGCAGAGACAAGCCAGATGCAAGCACTCAACAGCTTTGCAAATTTTTTCAATTCAGCTGCTCTCTAAGCTTAGTGAAGAGATACGCCGCTTGCATTATGCGATTCTCAAATCGTTGAAGTTTCATATTCCCTACATACAGGCTTTCAAGTTGAAGTAAAAACGGTTCCAGCAGATAATAATTGCATCTGATCTCGAGTACGAGTTTTCTACCATCCGAAGTCTACAAACATCAAATTGATAGTGTTGCATACCCTGGGGAATCCACTATGCAAATCCGAGGATGGTTGTACGACAGGGTATTGTTGAGTTTCAATAGCACGATAAAAGTGGCACAAATGATGACCCAAATCCAGCCTCACCTGCTGTACGTCAACTCAAAACAGCCGACGATTTGCACTACAAAAGGCGATAACTCAAATAGATGTAGCTAAATGAATGGCAGGTGAGGTCTTACGAATAAAACCTGCCATAAATTTTGACGAGGCTTCCCTTAAGCTAATAGCATTAACAAAGAGACCGAACACCCTTTAACCTGATAGCTGGGAGTGCCTTGAATAGGGCTACCGAAGACACATTTGTCACCATCAAATGACAAATTGCCCACTAGTTTTTGATCAAAATTATCCAATGATTGCACAAATAAGAACTTTTAGTAGCATATTTGTTATATTAGCCGAAAATGCATGCTAGTAATAGGATTGGTCATTCCTATGCACACAGCATTCCAAAATCCATTGCGCATGATCCTTATTTGTGGTGCCTTGTGCATCAACCCACTACTGCACTCACCAAGTTTTTATCGTAGCAAAAGTAAATTACGCCTGATGGTCCTGATGGCTTCTCTACAATCCGCTAGNGACGAGGCTTCCCTTAAGCTAATAGCATTAACAAAGAGACCGAACACCCTTTAACCTGATAGCTGGGAGTGCCTTGAATAGGGCTACCGAAGACACATTTGTCACCATCAAATGACAAATTGCCCACTAGTTTTTGATCAAAATTATCCAATGATTGCACAAATAAGAACTTTTAGTAGCATATTTGTTATATTAGCCGAAAATGCATGCTAGTAATAGGATTGGTCATTCCTATGCACACAGCATTCCAAAATCCATTGCGCATGATCCTTATTTGTGGTGCCTTGTGCATCAACCCACTACTGCACTCACCAAGTTTTTATCGTAGCAAAAGTAAATTACGCCTGATGGTCCTGATGGCTTCTCTACAATCCGCTAGCTTCATAGCACACGACCCTGTTCACTCTTAATGAAACACATTTTTGTGCGCCTTATTAACATACTGACAACAGATAAGTACAAAGTGTGAATAAAAATAAGTTACCAGGAAATGCAAGTTGTAAATTTGGCGCAGACCTGTGAAATAAAGTATGCATGGTAAAATCGCTGCTGCCCTTAAAATGATTCGATTCCGTGCCCTAAGAGGTGTCTATCGCGCATTTATATAAGTTTCTCATTCATTTCACCAATGTCACTGGAGCCTTCCCCACACGCCATTTGCCAGAACTACACTGCTGCGTAGATTAAAGCAGAGGTCATCTGCGTTAGTCTCGTCTATTCCATATCCATTTAACAGGGCACCATGACACTAACGCAGTTCATAATTAGCGTCTAAGCCTCAGATCTGTCTGACCGCCAAAGAAATTCTTGATGGCGCAATGGTAGTGCGAATGGAAGTAGATTCGGTCATCACATCCACTCTCAAGAGAGATGATTAGCAAAGGTAGCCAATGCATAAATATGAGTGCAGATTTTTAGCTGGACTACCGTCTTCAGTTACGGTCACTTGTGTGGCCATATTGGCTTTTCCGAATGGGCACGGCTCCGGACCATGCCAACAGCCTGATCCCTTTCTGTTTTCTAAGTATTTGTATTCGGACCGAGTATTATGCCGTTTTGCGTCTTTAAGAAATTCGCGTGGTGCTTCGACAACAATATTGGTTATTGGAGCTTGGGTGCATTTAAAGTAAAGTTGAAATCCGCAGACGCAGAAAAGTGTCTTGATATTCTGAGCGATGGAAAGGCCTGTGATTTGTTAGAAATTAGACCAAATTATCTTAAGTTATTCTCACAAAATGCAACAAATCTAACTTAGTCAGATATACGGTGGGTCTGACAACTGCTTTGAAATTTAACGCCAATCCTCTCAGGATTCGCCACGTTCCTTTACAGGGACTGCAAACGTAACTACGCTCTGTTTATTCAAACAAAACTAGTGGAGAACGTTTGACA
>LWMK02000980.1:4698-18113 GCA_001693075.2 Taenia saginata
TTCGCGCAAAGACAACTGAAGACTGCAACGCACGGCAACTTCCGTGGTCCACGTGCAGGAAATTTTCGTTGGAATGGTCTGAAGACCTGAAGCCCATTGCTTTCTCCCAACATACCTGGACGATTCCATTTAATCAATGAACTAGTTGCCGTTGGTTCAAGCACAAATGCTGCATCAATGAAGTTACACTTAAGTGGATTTTGTAATGCCATCTGCATCTCCAATCGTCCCGGCAGTAACTGCACGCCATTTAGTTCTCACAACCAGGAGGGGTGAGACAGAGCCCCATTCAGCTTGATGCGCCTATCTTTACTAAAGTATGGTTGAGGTTAAGCGCTAACACGTAGTTGGGTGGCACTTCTCCCTACCAAACTTACTGCTCGTGCTACTAGCAGGTGTTGCATGAGGCCGCACCGTCAGTGGAAGTGAGTGGAATTTGGTCTAAGAACCAGACACACTAAATCGCATTCGTCACGTCAAACCAACAATCCGTCATTAGGATTGTGGGAAGAGTGGGCAGCACTGGCAAACATCAGGAGTGGATCTAATTGATGTAAGGGTGCAAACCTATGTGCGTGAGCGGTTGGATACGATCATATAACACTTCCGATGTACTCTCTGCCAGTGGGTATAGGTGAATGGAGATCGTGCCAGTCCTCTATGGAAACCTAATGCATTCAAATGTTTAACAATAGCGTGACATCATATCCCCTCAGATGGACAAAGACGTTTTGTGAACATGGCACAAGGAAATCGATTAAGAAGGAACAAAATCAAACTCAACCGTGGTAGTCATGCATTTTTATAACCTCGTGTGTGTGTGTGTGTGTGTGTGTGTGATGTAATGCAAATAGAATGCAAGGATGGGAGGACTAAGGCATCAATGTGGATAAGGGTAAAATGCTTTTGTGAGAAGATGAGTAGCTAGAAATGAGAAGCTAATGGAGGAATGCAGGGAGCTATGTTGAAGGCGACGGTACAGTCGTTGCAACACTCTGCGTGGCACTAACTACTCTTGTGTTGTCAATGCAGGATGGAGCATGGGCCGTGGTGAACACGACAGAGGTGAGAGTACCGACCACCGAAGGTGAGGTTGACTAGTTCAGCTTTACATTCAACACAGGCTTGAACACAAGCATCTCTCCAGTCACATCGGTCATTGTTTATCAGTGAGCATTAAGTAGACAACCAACAATTTGGAGCTGGTGTCCGTAACGATCGCAGGCGGCTGAGGGAAGAGCCCGGTCCGCACTCCCATTCGATTAGTAGCACAGCAACAAGCTGCTGCCAAATTTGCAGCGATTTGTGCTCTCGTCGTATGCACAGAGCTCACCGCTCTTTCTATACCGCCCATTCATCCACTTGTAATTCCCCACTTCCTTTGCCAACTCCCTCACTAACACAATGCTTCACCTATTGCGAGCTAGGTGCAGAGAATTGTCCAGTTGAAACGGTTCGCGACTAATAACAAGGAACTGCTCCCCGTGTCCTCACTGCATGGGCAATGGTGAAAGAGCCACCACATTACGAATCCCTTATCCATTGTTCATCACTGTTATGCTTGGAGATAATCCCCATACTGTCAGCATCAAAGTAGGCCTACACACATACCAAAGCCCAACTCTCCCATCCTACTAACACCAACAGCATCCTCCAATACCTTCGATGGGCTTTGTGTTTTGCAAGCACGCCTACCTCCCTGACATGGCGAGCAAATCAGCCAATTACTGCTGCTCCTCACCCAGTCCCCATCAGGGCTGGCATCTCTTCCGTCAAGTGACCCTCAAACCACCAATCGCGATGCCACCTTCACACCAAAGGCTGCGCGAGATTACCTATTATAAGCGCGCTGCACCACCGATCAATCAACTCGTGTCCCACCCTCCATTGGCTTTTGAAGCCGCCGCGTTAAAGAGCCTGCTACGAACACCATCGATCTCCTAATTCTGCCCCATCACATCCTCCCCTGTGGCATTGCCATCCAAGACTGACCTCCAAGTACAGCACGGCGTCGGTCATGGAAGCGATGTGCAAAATGCAAGTAACGCCTCTCTCAAGTCCGCTTCCCAACAAAGTGTCGAATCCGAGAGCGGGAGTCAAACAAACGGCAAAGAATTGCAGTAGCATGACCCGGAGGCCAACCCATCTGGTACTGTTGTGATGACGAGGCATCCGATTGGCTCCCTAGCCCATGCCACTAGTGAAACAGCCAACCCACTTTGTTGGCCTCACTCCTCTCTCACTCTCTCTTTGCCGTCATCCTCGGATTTAGCCATCACCACGTACACAGTGCTGTGGAGAGTAATTCACGATTGTGCCAATCATCGAATTCTTACACACCTGATGAGGTACTTGATAGCAATATCGCTTATCACCCGTGGAGTTTCGTTTCGTATGCTATCGACATTCGTCGACTGCACGATGCGCTCATTATCATGCCTACCCACAACCAATGCTCAATCTGATTTGGTCCCATAGTGTTGTCATAAAAAGTAGTTCACCAAAATGCAACGCATTAGAGAAAAAAGTTCAATATTTAATACAACGTAGTGCTTTTGCTCTAGACGTCCCTTTATGTGCATGCGAGTATTCACTAAACACATGCTTATGTGTGGTCATCCCTTTCCCCTTCAACATTGCCTTAGTGCACACCACTCCTGAAAACCCAATGCAGATTACTGCCTCTATTGACTTGGTGCTCAGTAGCAATTTGTCGGCGGAACTATACAACTGTGCTGTTGGAATTGGATTTGACGGATAACGCGAAAGATGGCATGTAGCACGGTAGGTTGTGTAATGGACAGTGCATTTGCGATGCAACTTGTTGGTACTTTGAGGTGTTCGTCTCCACTGCTCCATTTCATTCGAATTGGGCTATAGTGGTTACAAATACTTCCATGTTTGTTATTGTATGCAATCAAATGTGAAGCGTGATTGCATAACCTCTATCGGATTTGCACACATGATATCCGTTACCTATCACTAGAGCTGCGGTGTGTTCTTCCGCATTTTGGGAGCTAACAATTCGATGTGATTGTATGCGCAGAAGGGCGAGGTGATCATCTTAGTACTTCGGGAGTGAATATGCGTGCATTTGTACGCATTGAAATGCTATCACTTTCTTAACACCATTGGATCACTTGGGAAAATAGAAAGGGAGGAAGAGAGCTACTGGATTGGTGGAGTGGTGGAAGTCCAAGGTGGTGGTTCAGGCAGCGTCGATTAACACTAGATAGCTTGTAGTTCACCACTCCATTGCAAGTAAGTAAGGCGTTGGATGAAGTAGGGAAATAATGGCAGGGATTGTGAAAGCCTAGGGGTCGTTGGGTGAGCGCCTGAGTAAGACAAAGTGGATTGTGGGCGTATGTAAGTGTACGCATATGATTGCGACCAACTGTGTGGGCGACACAGCACGGCATGCTTGACCTCCTCCCACACACTGTGGTGGTGACACGTGCAATGGCACCACATCACTTTGCTTGGAAATTGATTGTTGTAGGTGGGAAAAGTGGCTCTATTGCTGTTGAACTTGACTTATATGACCAAAATGCTTTTCTTGGCGAAATTATGTAAGATGCCTTGACTTTCGCTGGCTGTGTGAAACTTGCATCGCGATCCCACTCCACACGTCATCACATCACAAATGAGATCGGACAGAATGCGTCATGCGATGCGCCTTTATAATGGAAGCTGTGATTGAGCCACTTACACCGCAAGTCCTCCTCTCCTTCCACGCACTACCCACACAATTCATGCTGCTTTACTGGGTGTTTCACCTGACGTTATCATGCGTACGGCCTATTGGAGAGTGCGCTTTCGCACAAATGAGTGGTTTGGCAGTTGAAATTCGTCTCACACCCGCATGCTCCTCCGCAAACATGCTGCAGCTTCACTAAGCAAAGAAGTGTTTATGCGGACAGGCTGAAAGTGCTCAGTGCAAGGAGAGTAGACTTAAAGCGCAGGTAGGTGGACTTAGTTGTTGTCTAAGCATTTTTCGCTTAAGTACTCCGCCTTCTTCAGTCTTCGGAGAAGTCACGAGGCGCCGAACACGTGGCCCTCACCGGTTTCGCCTTCATGGAAGGTGCAAGGAGCAAAACGTTGTCAAAATATCGCTTTACTAAACCACATCGAAAATCACAAAATGTTAATGATTAAAGCAGAACAACAATTGGCCAAGGGTAAGAGAGTCAAAATCAAATTTGAGAACATGAACTCACTTTACTAGATTTATTGTCATATTTAGGCGTCTTCGTTCCAGTCCACGTTTGTGCTTCTCGTCACTCGCCATAGTGAACCAGAATGCATTTGAGTTTGTGCAGACATTCTATAGGCACTTTTTGACCACGTCATCGCGCTTCAATGGGATTATGAGACTACTGAAAGAGTGACAAGTATGTATGCATCAGGTGGCATGTAGGTTGGGAAGCGGACTTGAGAGAGGCGTTACCTGCATTTTGCAAATCGCTTCCATGACCGACGCCGTGCTGTACTTGGAGGTCAGTCTTGGATGGCAATACCACGGAGGAGGATGTGATGCGGCAGAATAGAGAGGTTGATGGTGTTCAAAGCAGGCTCTTTAAGGCAGCGGATTTGAAGGCCAGTGGAGGGGTGGGACACGAGTTGGTTGACTGGCGATGCAGCGCGCTTTACTTTGCTAATCTCGCGCAGCATTTGGTGTGAAGGTGGCGGCGCGGTTGGTGGTTTGAGAGCCACTTTAGGGTAGAGATGCCATCCCTGATGGGGACTGGGTGAGGAGCAGCAGTGATTGGCTGATTTGATCGCCATGTCAGGGAGGTAGGCGTGCTTGCAAAACACAAAGCCCATCGAAGGTATTGGAGGATGCTGTTGGTGTCAGTGGGATGGGAGAGTTGGGCTTTGGTATGTGTGTAGGCCTACTTTGATGCTGACAGTATGGGGATTATCTCCAAGCGTAACAGTGATGAACAATGGATAAGGAATCCATAATGTGGTGACTCTTTCACCATTGCCCATGCGGTGAGGACACGGGGAGCAGTCCCTTCTTATTAGTCGCGTACCGATTCAACTGGACAATTCTTTGCACGTAGTTGGGAAGAAAAGATGCATTGCGTTAGTGTGGTCTACTAAACCGCACCCAAAATGTTGCTTCTGTAGCATAAGTGTCATTGTCTCAGTTGAAGAGATAGAAAGAATCCGACGTAATGCAATGCAATGCAATGCGGCGCCATGTTCGCTTTATCCTTCCAAATACGCGAAGACTAACCTCGGTGCTCATGCGACCTTTCATAATGCAATTATTTGCTGTGCACTCTTCATGGTCTTGCGTTGCTAGACCGTCGATTCCAACAAAAAGAAATCGAGGTAGCATACAGCTCACGAGAAACTTGTCACTAGTCACTTGGAGACAGGTGCGCCACACTAAGCAAGGCTCCATCCTCCCCTCTTCGCAATGCTCTATTCATGACTTGTCTGTACTGGCAGAACTATTGCCCAATTAGATGGTATGATCAATTCCACTCATGCACAACATCATTGACAGAGAACGATTGCTTCAACCCACGTCAACCGGATCACCAACCAAATACAACCACTTAGCAATGCTGAGAGACCTCAAATGGACGTCGGAGAGGACGAAGTCGACCTGCTCTTCACTTCACCCACCTACGCCATGCGAGCCTTCGTACAGTTCGGACCACTTAATTGCAGATGTGGAATGGAATTTCCGCACGAGCTTCACATACATGACTAAAATCCTAGCAGATTAAAAAAGTGTTGGCACAAAAATCAGGCATAGAAGTTGAATTCAGCATCAATAGAGCCAATTCTTCCCACCTACAACAATCAAGTTCTAAGCAAAGTGATGTGGTGCCATTGCACGTGTCACCACCACATTGTGTGGGAGGAGGTCAAGCATGCCATGCTGTTTCGCCTACACAGTTGGCTTCAATCATATGCGTACACTCTCATACGCCCACAGTCCACTTTGTCCTACTCAGGCGCTTACCTTACGACCCCTACGCTTTCACAATGCCTGCCATTATTTCTCCACTTCATCCAACCCCTTACTTTCTCATCCAATTTAAAATGGATGTAAGTGCAGCGTCTAACTTGAGCTCCGAACGCATTACCGAATACCATGTAGTGAAGTCGCCCAATGCTCATTTTAATGAAGCTTTGGAGATTCATTTGGTGTTGGTAGTCAGGGCACTCGTCCAACAAAGTGGGTCTAACACCTTGGTGGAAGCGGCTCACAGGCGCAGTGCTCTGAGTCCACATTGGTGTCGGAGCATGCAGAAGTCGCATCGCAGAACACGGTGATTGTTGCCGCAGGGAAGGCTGGGAGGCTATTGGCATGGTGCAAAGGCCATGCTGCGAAGCGAAAGCACGACCGTCAGAGAATGCATNTGCTTGTTCCCACGGAGTAGTTGAGGCATTGCCTCCCGTTCGTTAGGTTTAGATCAATCCATTCTACTCAATCAATTAAAAGCCAAACCCGTCATCCCAGTTTAATTGGTGATTTTTAAGTGTTCTTCGAGCGACGTCCGTTCGCCACCAAAATAGAAATCTCGTAGGTTCATGCCTATTACCTCTTGCCGTGCTATTCAACACAGAAAATGAAGCATGCCAACTGCAAAAGGCAGTCATATGTGCCATATTACTAACAGAGAGGAGTTAGCCGACGTGCAGGCTTTCACGATGCTATGAAAGACATACCATATTTCGGATGCAAGAGAAGGGAGTATCTGTGGAGAGGGTCTGTCACCAGTCCTGCAAAGAACACGTCCAAGACTCTGCATCACCACTATCGGTGAATCTACGCACACTCATTTGAATAGCGCAACCATGTGTGCATTCGTGGTCCTAGTGCCAGCTTGCAAGTTCTCGTGAGTTCGTGCAATTTGCATGCCCGCCATACCTGAGCCCACCACACAATCACAAACCTCCAAACAGTTGGAGGTACACGACATTTTGGACAGCAGACGAGGCTATTGGGAAACCCACAACAATCACGCGAAGGACCCAATAATGTGTGATTGCACAGTGTGCGTGTGAATGCTCCACTTGCTTAGTGGGTCAAGGGGCAGGCATCGTATTGGCTCACACTTCTCCACAACATGCTTATAAGCACACGAGTGTGGGTTGTGAATCCACCTCATCACTGGACGAGAGATGCCTCTTCAACTCTGCCTCCTTTGCTTGGCAGCTCTACTCATACATGGCCATTTGGCGCTGGAAGCAGGTAAGCTACCTTCTCGTGCTTTACTCTCATTGACACGCTTGTGTAAGCCTCAAGTGAATGCAGCATAATTTTGAGGGTGGTGCGGGACGAGTAGGTGGTTTTGAGGGCTTTGTGAAGTTTACCTATCCTAAGTCACATAATTTGTTAAATTTACTGCTAGTTCTCACTGTCCGACGGCAAGAATACCGAGTAGGGAGGGTGGAAGTGTGGGTAACCTGTAGTCACATTGTATGCATTCGTATTGCCTGATAGCCTCAGCGTGTCGACTGATCCGCCAGCATGCGCAGCAGTAGACACAGGTCTTCTCAATCACTCACAGCTACGTTCGTACATACATCCTGATGCTTGACTACTTCGCATTCAGCTCAATTCATATGAAGCACGTGGGTGAACAGTGGAACACCCTCGCCGCAGTGATGACAGACTTCTACACTTTTATTCTGTAGATCCTAGCGTCCCCCAAAATTTGCAACTCAAACCAGTCAGTCTCGTCAAGGCGGTGTTGAGTTGGAGGGCGCCACTCAAACCCGACGGTCGTCTGATTGGCTATCGAGTTAGATACAGATTCAACAAAGAAAAGTTGAAGGAGCAAAATTTTGGAGTATCCACTGCCTTTGCCTTCGTTAGTTTGATACCGAAAGTGGTCGTTACTGCTGCTCTTTGTGCACGGACTGAAAAGGAGGGAAAGGAACACTACGGCAAATACACCGATGAAGTGAACTTAACCATGCCAACACAGGAAGAATGTGAGTCCCCTATGCTCGTTTTATGGAAAGCCGAAACTCTGTTCTGAAGTAGGCAGATTGAATCGCAACGAGCGCATAATGGTGCCCAGTTACTACTGCTTAAGTGCTTGGGTAGATTCATTCACAGTGTTCTCTGGCATGCAACGCACCTCAGAGAGTGAAATGGACGCACCTGATTAGGCAGTCCAAAATGCGTCGATGTGCGCGGCTAGCGGTTGATTGTTGTACAGAAGTTGGTTGATGTTTGTTGTTTTTAATTGAAGGGGATAGAATGACTGCCACAACCAGAAGCCCCCCAACGACTGCCGCGATCACGACAGGCAGCGGATCGAATGCGACTCCTGCAATGACCACCTCGAGCGGTTCCACCATGATGCCCACAACTGCCATGACCAGTGCACCTAACTCCACTGATTTAGCCACTGCAAACGCCACCGCTTTAGCAACCACAACCTCCACTGCTTTGGCTACTGCAACTTCCACTGCTTTAGTCACTGCTGTCCTTTTCACTTCCATGACTCTCGTGCTTGCGTGAACTTTCTCTTTAGCCTCCGTAAATCACCGACTGCTCCATCCACCATGAATGCTACACCTCAATGCATGTCTTTATCAAATGCACCTTTCCTTTTTATTGCTTGTTTCTGTTAGTCCGGAGAATGGTCACTTTGGCCATCATCCAATATTTTCTTCAATAAACGGACCGACTGCATTCAGCCATATTTGAATGACAACGACAATTCCTCACGTCTTCGTTCACTCCCATCAGTGGAGAAATGGGTTTACTTCTGTGAGGTGCATTGAGCAAAACACTCTCAGCTGCAAGTGCAGTGTTTAATTGGCATGCTGATATTTATCGTGCATAGGCAACTGAAGACTGCACTGTGATGTTGGTGTTGTCTTCAAGTTCAGATAAACGATGCTGTGCATAGGTGCAGGCGTTTTCGCCTTCCTAACTGCTTTGTGGAACGCATTGGAACTAATCGCTCACTCGATTTCTCGCTCCTCATTAGACCAACGGTTCTGGTGCCAAAGCTGCCCATTGATGCACTGGCTTAGGGACTCGATGGTCACTCACCTACGAGGGAAATGCAGGCAGTTTCCCCATTACTCCACATTGCATCGCTTCATTCATCTCCGTGTTGGAGCATAAGCCTGCTCCTCCTGACCGTGTAGCCAATGAGGCTAGCGTGTGCACACGAAGCTCATTGGAAAGTGAGAGGGTAGTAGGGAAGTGTGGGTGATTGGAGGCAAGTGGAGGCGTTGGACGCGATGCGGGAGGGACACGCTAGGATTCAAGCGTTGCAGGAGGGTCAGCAATTGCACTCGGTGAATGTGGCGCATAGACGTGGGGCTTGGGTGTTCAACACCCCTCGAGGGAGCTTTTGGCAGTAAGAGGCGTAGGAAGAAGCAATGGAGATGATTGTGTGAGCATGGAGGTCATCTGGTGAGCGTGCATTTGAGAACCACTTTGGATTGGAGCGCCATTGGCTAACACGTAGGCGTATGCACAGTGGTCATGTGATCTGTGCAAGCAGCATGCTGAAATTGCAATTCTCGACGTGCTTGACTGCCCCACAATCACTGTCTCCACGACGTCCATAACATCGGGTGCCTGGCTATGAATGAAACCAACTGCTCAGTGCACGTGAAAATGACGATTCCACGGCTCAATAAAGTCAAATGCCCCACATTTTTGCTACCCCAAAGTGCTTCACGGACAGCTTAGTTTGAGACAACTTTACATTACTTTATCCTCATTCCTTACCGACTGGTCTTCACTGCTCTCCCCCTCCCACACTATGCATAGTGGGTTTGTAGGAAGAAAGTGAATTGACTGTGGTTGTTAAATAGGAAGACATGGGAAGAAGTGAGTATGGAGGGAAATGGGAAAAATCTAGCCTTTTGGGTTGTTCTGCCCGCAGTGACGGTAGGAATCTCGGCTCTACTTCAGACTTTATTTCGCGACGAATTGTCTTTTGCACAGAATAGTCTAATGCATGAAAAGGGTAAAAATCATGCCTTGGAGTGTGTGTATCAGGGAGACGCGTATAGGCCTTGACACATTGGCGACATAGGCGACATGTCTCAGGCGCTATTGCCTTCTGATCTTCAACAAGCGACAAGATCCGCTTGCATTTAGTGGTACATTAATGAATGGACAATGTGGAGGTGACAAATGATATGCTCAACTTGATAGGCCCTACTGCTGAATGGGCGCCCTGACGACCAACGCCAAATTCACCTCTAACGCTACATATAAATGAGCATTGGGCGATTTCACCACATAGTATTCGGTGATGCGTTTGGAGCTCAAGTTAGATGCTCCACTGGCATCCAATTTGTAGCGGATGAGAAAGCAAGATGTTGGATAAGTGGAGAAATAATGGCAGGGATTGTGAAAGCCTAGGGGTCGTAAGGTAAGCGCCTGAGTAAGACAAAGTGGACCGTGGGCGTATGTGAGTGTACGCATATGATCGAAACCAACTGTGTAGGCGACACTGCATGGCATGCTTGACCTCCTCAAACACACTGTCTTTGCTGTACGTGCAATGGCGCGATTTTACTTTGCTAATGAAGTGATTATTGCTACAGTTTAAGGCAAGTGGCTCTTTTGCTATGAGCCCAATTCAGAATTACATTTGATTGTGAAGAAATGGTAATGGGCTCATTGCCCAGTGTGCGAATGCAGAGACCTCAGGAGACGAAACTTCACATCTAGTGTAACCGCCAGTTGTGATAAGCGATATTGTTACCAGGTATCTCATTTACGTGCGCATGAATTGGATGACTGGCTTAGTCGTGGATTTCCTTCACAGCACTAGGTGCCTTGTGATAGCTGAAACCGAGTATGACGGGAAAGCGAGGAGTGGGGTCAAAATGGGGCTTGGTGGTTTCACTTGCACCAGGTGAGTTGGCCTCTGGGCTATGCTAGTGTAGCACTCTGCTGTATGTTTAACTCCCACTCTGGATTTCTGCACTTGGTAGGTTGTGTTGGCTTCGGTGGAGGAGCTGATGATTGGTTAAGCCAGTAGCCCCAAGCCCGTTTCACACGTTGGCCAAGCATGATTTACTTGAGTCCTCTGTCGGCTTCAGTCTCTGGGCTGGACTCAACTCTCTACACCAGTGCTCCCAAGCCTCCATGCCCTCAGAGAAGACACAGGTCGCTACGAGTTATCAAAAAACCACTTATATGAACTGTGCCATAAATCCAGAAGGAGACATGTAAATGGGGTGCCTATTAGACATAGTTGAGGGAGACTAAATAAAAATGTCTGCATGAATTTACTTTACTACAGTTGATGCATTTCATTTTGCTGGTACGAAACGATTAAAAATTGTAGCAGCCAGAATGCAACGCAAAGAGTTTGCAACAAAACAATTCAAAGTAACAATGCATCGAAAGATTTCTTTTAGATGCAATACAGCGAATGTCAACTCATCCCTCACGAAATATTTAATAAAGATTGGCACAGCAAATTACAAACTGAAGCCACAATCCCTTTGCAACTTGTTCAACTAGTATGCTTTATTACTTAAAGAAGTAGGATATAGAATGTGAAAGCTGCAAATCGGCACAATGTGGCTAATTATTTTGACGCATACTGGCGGTCGTTCAAAGGCAGTGTTCCTACGGGTCGGGAGCAGTGTGTGACAAAAGCAATCGAGCGGCTTGCTGAGATGATTGGCCTTCTTTGGACTTATCGAGGCACTCTGAAATTCTGCTGCTCCAAGAATTTTGGGGCTAGACTTTCGTGAACGCAGAATCACGTGAAGTGGACATGGCTTAGTATGTGGACTGATTTACAGGAAAACACTTCCCTTGAGACTCTTGAAAGTAGTCATTTGAAGGAGTGCTTGGCCTTGTAAAAGCAGCGGTTTCGGTGAACTCGAAGCCAAGGAGAAGTTTGATTGAGTGGACGTTGTGACTAGCGTCAAGTCGTAAGTTGGTTCAACGTTTTATGTCAGTGCCTTTTATGCATGCAACTGTCTTTATGTGAAATGGACATTTGTGTGACTGCAATAGGTGGCAGGACATCAGAATTTTTGGGCGTCGTGTTCTGTTGAGGCAATGGCAATTATTTGCAGACGTGGAAGAGTGATGCTGCATGCTTGAACCAAGCTGTGTTGGTATCTGCAGCCGTTCCTGTTGCCATCCTTGACGACGTTGCGCACACGATACTTTTGGACGAGCTTCTCCACCGCTCCTTCGATAGTGCTGCGCTCATCAGCGTCGGTAGCGGCTGTCGCTGCTGCCATGTCGTTTATCACTGGTCCCTATGCATCTGCTCCGCTACTACGACCGACGCTGCCTCTGTTGCTGGCGGCTTCTTTCGTGTTCTTGACGCGTGTCACGACATCCTCCTCCTGTGTGCATTGAGCGACCTCCTGTGTCTTAGTTGTTGGTCAGTCNCTATGCATCTGCTCCGCTACTACGACCGACACTGCCTCCGTTGCTGGCGGCTTCTTTCGTGTTCTTGATGCGTGTCACGACATCCTCCTACTGTGTGCATTGAGCAACCTCCTGTGTCTTAGTTGTTGATCAGTCTTGAGTTGATGTCTCATGTCTGGTGAGCATTCCTCATATTGGTTAGTTTTACACTGCTTCCATTATTTTACCATATCCAGCTGCCTTAACAGAGTTTGTCGTCATAGGAACGTGTGGCGTTGTGCACCGTCTTGCTAAGGTGGGTTGCATTGGACCGTAGCGAAAATAGCTTGGCGAAGTTTAAACAAGAATAGGTAGATAGTGCTTTTTAAGATAAGGTTATTACGTCTGTTAGTTTTTGGACAGCGGTTGAATCTGTTGCATCTGTGGTGGGGGTGTTAGCGTCGTGAGGGAAATTGATAATGTGTAGTGGTGGCCATTTTTATTTGAGACTGGTAAAGGAGGAAGGGATTGGAGTGCGTACTGCGTACTGTGTCCTTCTCCATCTTAGGGAAGCGCACAAGTGCGAACTGTGAGTGCGTTGGTTTGGCGAGTTATGGAGTGCTTTGACAGAGACGTTTGATAGAGAGACGGTGTTGGCGGGTCTGTGCTTTCTCCTGGAGCATAGACCTTTCGCTGGGAATGTGGTCCATTGCCACCTCACCACCAATGTCAGGGCTGTCGATGGTTCGCTCCCCGTCGTGGTGGGTGTTTCTCTGCAGCTGACCTCACGCTCACGTAAGTTGCGTTAGCCTATTCTAAAACCTGGAATTCATTTGTTCAATTTGTAAGCAGTAGATTTAGTGCTTAGCTTTGAACACCTTGTGTATTAGGTAGAAGTTCTTCGGTTAACTCGAAAGACTAGTTGACATTGGGAAGAAACGTGTATTGAGCATGGCGATTGGACTGTGCATGAAAGTTGACGTGGGATATCTTTCGCGTTTGTTATTTTTCCCACCCCGTAGCCTGTAACTTCTAGCAGTGATGCTTAATGCAGTTTTGTTGTATTGATTTGTTGCCCTGT
>LWMK02000981.1:0-17993 GCA_001693075.2 Taenia saginata
AACCAAGCCACCTAAGCCATAGAGGGTGTGAGTTTGGCGCATGATAAAAGGGACCACGCCCATGGCAGTAACGATCTTGCATTTGGCGTGCTCAACATGTCGCGGCGTCGCGAACGACCTTGCCCAGAAGGCTCCTGAGAATATCGCGGATTTTATGGTAACTGGGCCCACAGATGATTTTTTGACATCCTGAATGTGGTCTTGCGGCACTTTCATGTGGCCCTTGGTACCTCTCTACCCAGGACCCTTTCCCCCTTACCTCAATCAAGCATTGGTAATTTTATCGCTTCATTTCGTAAGGACCAGAGTCACGAAGACTACTAGGCGCGAACAGAAGGGAAAGCAGGAAATAGGACCTGTCCATTCGAACATTTCAAGTACCGTCTTCCTTTTTACCCTTGGTACACCCATTTGGTGTTCCATTTACCAATACTATTTTATTAGCCTCATTTTTTTTTATTAGCAATACATGCAGATGCACCTAGACACATTCGCATGTGCGTACAGAAACTAATTACATGCGTGCATAAATATGGAGAAATGATCTGCTAATTACAATACTGAATGACTCACAGCTAAAAATATAGGACGATATACCAATATGGTAGTAAATTATAAGCGACATCTTGTCATATTTTTTAATGTTATTGCATACATATTCGTCCAAGTACATGGAGGCTACCCTTTCACCAGATCGTGGATGCATGCGCGTGTAGGTGTGTAAGTGTTTAAGTGATTGTGGAGCGGCGCTGAATTGTTCAATGTAGTGGTTAATATGACGGTTGATTGGCTTGGCTTAGCTAAAATCAGAGGTGATTTCACCTATAGCTTCGGTTAGTTGGGATCAGGTCAGGTCAGATGCGATTGTCGGTCTGATGCAGCAGGATGGATGCAAGAACCAATGGCAGGAATAGTCAGAGGTGGCGAACCGATGAGATGTATAACTTGGTTGAAGCGCTGTGCAGCCAATAAGAAATGTGTTGCAGTATAATGAGAGGTGGCCATAAGGGTGGGAGCAGCATGCGGTAAATGACAGAATCAGGGTTCTATAGGATGTACAGTTGCGTCGACACTGAAAGATGGAGAGGAAATAATGAGTAAAAGGGGCAAAGGAGGCGAGTGACGGCCTCTGGGACGATGTCGTTGCNCCCATTAGTCGTGAGCACCACCTGTTGCATGGTTGCATCTGTGGAGTGCGTGGATGCTAGGGTACTTGTCTCGTCTGCTGGACTGCCATGCTTATTCGAATGCCCCGGCGCTGAAGCGCTCAATCTCGAGTCAAAATGGTCAGTTTTGATGTTTACTGGTTCTCGTAGCGCTGTTGAATTAGGCTTGGATGGGCAGTTTGCAACAGCCTCCCTTCAACGTTCCTTCCCTACTCACCTAAGCATAATGTTGCAAAGAGGAGGGTGGAGTAAAGTGATCGAGTGCAATGGCCCAATATAAAGTAGGAAAAATGGAGCGAGACGGGGAGCAGAGAGATTCTACTTTCACCACCTGAAACACTGACAATTCGTGTTGTCTTTTCGAGAGCTGTTTACTTTCACTTTCACCAACAAAGGCGAGGACCATCATTACACACTACCAGGCTTCCATCTACCTGCTGTCACCAACGATGGGGTTGATGGTAGCATGTATGCCACCACCAACCTCAGATGTTCCCCCTTTCTCCACGCCCCCACTTTGACTCCATACGTCCGCTGTGGCAGTCAGAGTGTTAGCCGGAAGCACAACAGGTAGAAAAAGGCACAGGGGAGAAGACTCGACTGCATCAAAGTGTTTTATCGATGCTACTTAGCGAGAGGAAGAGAGAATAACAGCAACAGTGACGCACTGAGTTTATTGACAAACCTCAAACACCAGCTGAGCTATTCACCCATTCACGCATCTATAATACACGCGCGACCAAGCCCTGATACTCTGCCCTAAACTCTCTGTTAACCACCCCACATGTCCTGTCTGCGCCACCTTTGTTCCCTTGCGATAAGAACAAGGAGACATTAATACAACCTGTAATGTGATATTGAGATTGGCCCTAAATAAGGCCGTTGGAGCGTTCACACAAGGGCGACAAGGTCTTTACCTGTCCGCCTATCGGATGCATCGCAACCCATCCACGGAAGCTAGAGAGGGTAAGACCCCGGTGCTTGAGGGCATAGGTCACATCTTCAACGATGTTGGCGTTGAGAATCGCGTGCTCTGTGTGCGTGGTGGCGTCGCGGATGACGTTCCAAAGAATGACCCCGGACACACTCACAAGCGTCCTCGCAGACGAGCCCAGAGATGTGTCTCACTTCATCGTGGCGCAGTAGACTGTGCCGAAGCTCTATGCTATTTATGCATCTATGGTAAAAATTTTTGAGAACTGAACCTAACTTCGCAGTGAGCATCTGTTCAAGCTTAAAATTAGCAAAGTGAACTGTGATCATCCCACTGAGTTGAGCTGTACTCCGGCCATGCGTTCCGTTCAAGTCCGTTCATCTGGGGGGTGTAAATATCGATTTGGCTGCACTGGATTGGAAGAACACCCTGCACTAGCATTTTATTGATCTCTTTTTAATTTCGATTTGTGGATCTTCTAAAGGCATTCGAGTAGGCCTTTTAACTGCTACGGGCTTAATGATGCTAGTGATGAGAACTCTACGAGGGTTTCAGTAAGCCGATTTGCACACTTACTCACAAAAATCACAAGGTGAGAATGTTTAGTTGATCCAATGGTAATAACGCAGGTACTGTGTCATTATCGGCTAGTTGACGGAACTGAAGTGGATTGCATCAGTCCAAGCGTGTGGATAACTGGTGCCTAAAATGAAACAATCAACATTACATTTTTGCGTTTTGTGTCGCATACTTGAAATGCGATTGCGTCTAGGCCACATAATTTTGGAAATATTTTTTTGTTCAGCTACAGCTTAGNGTGGTGCCTAAAACGAAACAATCAACATTACATTTTTGCGTTTTGTGTCGCATACTTGAAATGCGATTGCGTCTAGGCCACATAATTTTGGAAATATTTTTTTGTTCAGCTACAGCTTAGGGTAATGCTATCAACATTCCAATGTCTAGGATTTTTACCGGATGCAATGTACAAGAAACTGCCTTGCCTTAATCGACACCGCGGTAGAAATTTAAGTTCTTGACTCCTATGACGTCTGAGCGCTTCTTATAATTGTGAGAGACAGGACTTGACAAAAGCCTTAAGTGGCTTCAAGAGCTTTTTCACATTGCTTATCCTGTAAAAACCTGAGCTAGCCTACAGCATAACATCGTTTTTCCTGCTAACATACGGTCAAACTACTTTAGAGGTAATGTGGGCCACCAGAAGGGCCACACTCCACACACTTGTCTTTGCTGTAATTTCTGTTGCATTGACTATTTCTAGTTCCGTAAATTGGGGAGCTGTACGAAAGTCGTGCATTTCTGAAGGTCCGAATCCGAAAGAGAGACGTTCATGGATTTGAGGGCCATACGCACAATGCGCATGGCATGACGGCCTTGTGGACCACAAAGGACCTTACAAGAGTGAAACAGGGCATCATTATCAGGCGCGTGGTCAAGATGGCGGGCGAGAGTAAAAAGGTCGAGTAAACTTAGTTTTAGTGTGAACTTCTGGACAATCTTTGATACGCTCCGGTTTTAGCTTGAGGTTTCTTGTTAGCAGAAATTTTTTAAAATCATAGTAAACGTTTTGCTGCAGAAATGCATGTTTTTAGTGAAATACTTTGCTGTTAAGAATGGAGGAGTCGCCTTACAGCGTTGAACGTGCATCTCGCCNACACACTTGTCTTTGCTGTAATTTCTGTTGCATTGACTATTTCTAGTTCCATAAATTGGGGAGCTGTACGAAAGTCGTGCATTTCTGAAGGTCCGAATCCGAAAGAGAGACGTTCACGGATTTGAGGGCCATACGCACAATGCGCATGGCATGACGGCCTTGTGGACCACAAAGGACCTTACAAGAGTGAAACAGGGCATCATTATCAGGCGCGTGGTCAAGATGGCGGGCGAGAGTAAAAAGGTCGAGTAAACTTAGTTTTAGTGTGAACTTCTGGACAATCTTTGATACGCTCCGGTTTTAGCTTGAGGTTTCTTGTTAGCAGAAATTTTTTAAAATCATAGTAAACGTTTTGCTGCAGAAATGCATGTTTTTAGTGAAATACTTTGCTGTTAAGAATGGAGGAGTCGCCTTACAGCGTTGAACGTGCATCTCGCCTTCGCTATTGCTCCAGACATTTCTCAGGTAGAAATTGATTGCAGTTTACTGGCTTTCATCACATTTCTTTTAGTATTCGTAGGTTCTTTTTGATTTTATGCATGGCGGAATGTGGGTTTTTTCATGGTTGCAATATTCGTCTTGGTGGAACTGATATCGAGGGCATGAGACACCTCGCAATTCCATCGCATATTGACTTTGTGACCTTGGTTGTATGCTGAGAGTATCTTTGCGAAGCATGTTATGCACGGCCCAAGAAATCACTGAGTCGTGGGTTCACTTTTGATGCGAGATGGTGGTTGAGGTAGACTCAAAGCAAAGTAGTGATTACTTAAAAGCCTATAACTGTTTTTTTCAGAAATGTGTGCATCTCTTCGCAGGCTTTTTAAGGTATCATTTGTTACTTGAATTCGCATGGTTAGGCTTTGCAATGTGTTGGACATTCAGTCCCCGGCTCCCTTTTTTCCTTTTCAGATGCTACGAAATCACAACGGCGGCGGATTGACACTTAATAAATATGTTGGGGTGGTTGACAATGCGAGATTCTCGAATCACCCAGGCAGGATTCTCCGTTGTCGTGCGATACAGATCTAGTTTCGGATGATGCCGGTGTGTTCAATGGCATCGCGACAGGTTTCACCTTGGTTGGCACAAGCATCGGATAATTACATGGACGCAAGCTAAATTGGTGAGAGGAGTGTACTAATGTAATGGCTCCCCTTCATAGTATGCCACTTTATGTCAGTGGAATAGTCCGTTTGCCCGCTTGAGAGTAATAGCTTGACATATGTTGAATCCCAATGTGTCTATCCAATGTAAGCAAGTAATTCAATGTCTCTTGCTTCCTTAGACGTTACATACCTGCACAAAAGTGCTCCATCTTGTGCATCTCTAGTAAATGTGGGCGAAAGCATTAAGAATGATGGCATATTGTGAGTCGAAAGCACAAATCTTTTACAATTTCTTTGAGGCAGATAACTTTTAGGACGCAACCATGCAAATCTACAGGTTATCTGTACTCAAAACAAGTGGAAAACAAGGCAAATTGCTCTACTTTATTAAAGCACTAAGTAACAGCCTATTTTTCAGCACCCACATTTACAGTTCTGATGCCTGCTTGTGGTACGGTTTTCTGTGTCGAGAATCGGCTTGTTCTTTCCACCCTTCATCCTATCCACATGATTTTACTCTTGCCTGTGCCTCTGTTTCTTTGATCAGATTTGTTGTTGGTTTGAAATGGATCTCAGAAAGGGCATGACGAATTGAGAGTGGGATTTGCAATTGCTGCGGAGTTGGGTGGGTGAAGTGAATGGGGCAGCTGTTGCGATTGCTGTAGTTCTTCTTCGACCAGGACGTTCCAGTTGACTTATCAAAATACAGGTGTGCATGGTGTTGGCATGAGGTCTTTGGGCTGATGTTATAGCACCGGAGGTAAGTCCAATCCCGCTACTAACACATTTAGCCGACAGTGGTACAATTCAAATCAAAACACTGAAGTAAATAAAGACAAATTTTGACGAGACATGGGAGTTTTCAAGCCAAGGCCCTCGTCATAATAATTATTTTCTGATAGTAAATCCAAAATGTTAAAATTAATATTTATCACGCTTGTATTCAAAGTGGAAAACAACTGTTTTTAAGGCCATTTAATAGCAAAATGAGTGGGTTCATGTATCTCTGCAATACCATCCCCGCTCGTCAAGGCAAAATGAAATTCTAACCATTTTAGTCGATCGCGAGAGCCTTCTGATGTGGCAGTCATCTCGTCACTGAAAAACCAAATTTGACATGGCAACTTGTTCATCCCTGGCACTGAGCCGTGAGGAATGGTTCTCGGGTGGAACTGAATGAACTGTTTTGAGTCCTATCGGAAGGCGCGTTCCGTCAAAAGTTGGAGTAAGCATTACGAGGCAAGGCAACCAAGGTTGCCACTAGTTCGAACGCTACTTTTAACTAAATTAGAGAGCAAACTCAGGTGGTAAGAACTTCTGATTGACATTATGAGTCAGAGATTCCAATTTAAGGCAAACTGGTAGAAGGCGAAAAAGTGGAAAGTGATTTTTGTTGTTAGTAAGATTTTGCCGGGAAATGGGGCTGTTAGCTTCAGCTCAGCCAATCTGAAAGCAAGAGTGCCCTTGTTTCATTTTTTTCGGGGTAAAAGCAGTTTGCATGTGCCCACTTTTTGGGAAATAGCATTCGATCTTAGAGAAAAGGGTCAAAGTTGATAGAATGAGGATCACTCGTTTCATTGTACATTCGAATGTACCAGCTTGGCACCGTCCGTTCATCCACATACTTGTGGAGGTCTCAAGTGATATGCCTTCCCATCTACATTTAGCAAGACGATTTCCGCTTGTAATTCTTAATGGTAAGCTACCAGATTGTACGTCTCATCACATGAGGTGAGGCGATACCGAAGAAGACAAACGGATTTGGATGGAGCACATTTAGGTGCTATCATAGCTGACTTCACTCAATGAACCCACATCGTTGCTGAGACGATATTTTCACTCCTCTCGTGAACTCTGTTGAAGTGTGCTCGAACCAATACGAGAGGAGTAAATTTTGCTTTGGTGACGATGTGGGTATCACCTAGCTGTCCTCTGCTTCACCTCTTGATGGTGCTGCTATGAAATGTACAATCTGGGTGGGTAAGGACGCATCTTGCTTGCAGTCTTCAGGTGTGTGCAAAGGAGCGCAATTTATCGAGGTTTCACAGTGAAGTTTCAATGGGATGAAAAATCTCCATAATTTATATTTCTGACCACTTACCTGCAAACGGAGTATCTGTTTCCTGCTATATTTGTTAACATTTAATAAACTTCTTCCTTGTAAAGAAATGAAACAATGCAAGTTTTTTGCGCCTCCAGGGTGTGGAGGACAGGAATCCCAACTTCTACCAAAACCTAACTGATTGTACAAACCTTATTTCGCTCTATTTTATCCTTTCCCTTTTCCATAGACCGAAAGTCCCGAGTCGAAGTATTAATCAGAAGTTTCTGTGGGTGTAGTTTCGCACTTTAAGTTATTTTAGGAAGGTAAGGTTGGGAAAGTGTACGGGAAGTAGAAATAACCCTTATCACTAGGCCCCGTAATTCTTGCTCTAACTTCTGGCAGAATACGCCATTCGACAAGACTCGAGACAGCTAATTTAATTGCTTCCAGGGACCGTTCCCTTTGGCTTAGTGTAAAATGTCTTTTTCAAGTATATTCTGCTACGAATATTTCGTCGCACTGGGTGTTGATGGCACTATGAGAAGTTGAATTGTACTGCTGACTCTGTGTAACCACAGTCGCTGTGCGATATTTCCGGCAAATAAAGGCTTCTCTTCCCTAAGAAAACCCAATGAACCACCATCAGTCTTGTCCTTAAACGCTAAAAACTTCTCTTTATGAAATAAATGCGCGTTGGTACAGCTTGGAGCAATTATGTGCTTTCGCTGAAGCATGAAACTAGTTGTCCGGCATCATGTTTGTTGCCCGGTAAAGCGCCTTTTTAAGAAGATTAATTTGATCCCTAATCGGTGGAATGCTGAGTGTTTATTGGATATGTTAGCGCAAACAGTTCTTTAAGAGCTGCACAAAAAGTGGGGCTGAACAAAGGAGAATGTAACTTTGCGTAGTCGAGACTTAAACTTTCCTGTCTCTAAGGAACTCGGAATGCTTTTATGTTGTCGACACAGAAGCAACAATACTGAGCACATTTTACAAGCATTTGACCTCTAAGCAAGCAGGAAACATGGAAATGCTTGCTTGAATCGCACAATCACTGCAAGATTAAATATGTTAGAATTTATTACTCCTAAGTGGGTACATAAGCCACAGCATTGATTTGAGCAAATTTGAAAGTTATACTTTGTCATCAAGATCACAAAATTAGCGCAACTTACTAAAGATTAACTGCGATGCAGCTTTGTAGTCAAGCGGTCTTAATAAATTANGCCACAGCATTGATTTGAGCAAATTTGAAAGTTATACTTTGTCATCAAGATCACAAAATTAGCGCAACTTACTAAAGATTAACTGCGAATTGTTGCCCGGTAAAGCGCCTTTTTAAGAAGCTTAATTTGATCCCTAATCGGTGGAATGCTGAGTGTTTATTGGATATGTTAGGGTAAACAGTTCTTTAAGAGCTGCACAAAAGGTGGGGCTGAACAAAAGAGAACGTAACTTTGCGTAGTCGAGACTTAAACTTTCCTGTCTCTAAGGAACTCGGAATGGTTTTATGTTGTCGACACAGAAGCAACAATACTGAGCACATTTTACAAGCATTTGACCTCTAAGCAAGCAGGAAACATGGAAATGCTTGCTTGAATCGCACAATCACTGCAAGATAAAATATGTTAGAATTTACTACTCCTAAGTAGGTACATAAGCCGCGGCATTGATTTGAGCAAATTTGGAAGTTATACTTTGTCATCAAGATCACAAAATTAGCGCAACTTACTAAAGATTAACTGCGATGCAGCTTTGTAGTCAAGCGGTCTTAATAAATTACACGGATTCGGTCTGTCTTGCCAGCACTGAACAAATCAAAAGAGTTGGGAAAGCTTACTGAGATGGGTAAGATTTCTTTGAAAGCATTGCGTCGGTCATTTTATCTAGTCCCATTATATTGGTAAAATGCAACGAATCTATCGGAATCTAGCGCTAGAAAAAGATGAGCGAACAGAATGAGAATAGAAACTAGCCCTTCTGTGCGCATGCGTGGGCGGGCCTGTCACGTGGGAAGGTTCTCGTCATAGCACAAGGATTTAAAAGTTGCAGTCTATCAGCTTCTCCTACGCGAATAAAAATCTCAAAATGGAAAATGCCCCTATGCAGTTAATGCTGCAGCCATAAATGGATTAATAATTTTTGAAAACTGGAAACTTATTGTCTTGAGTGTTTTGAAAAGAATGGTATGTGAGCAACGAATAATAAAACGGTTCTACTTACACTTTAACAGTAGAATGTTTTTTGGGAAAAGCGGGTATCAAGGTAACCGCATAGTAAGAAGCGTTGCTTGAACTATGATGACAACATCTGCCCTTTCAACTACCAACTTTGCGTGGAGCAATTCGAACAGTATAATCAATAGTGTGGCAGACCTTGTAAGATCTGCCTTTAGTGACGCCGTGTTGGTTAAAACCAAATACTTGTTTTGTTTGAGTCGTCTAGCGTCTTCCCTTCGTTCACTTGGCTCAGTTGCTTTTATGGCTTTTAAAGAATTGTTTGTGCCAATTCCCTCGATGCTACTAGGCACTTAAGAGATTGAGGCCCAGTGGTAGTCTTGAATTGCAACATTCAGAGATGGCTTTGCCAAATTCTGCGGTGTCCCTTATATTGTTTTGGTTGATGAGTTCGTAGCTTTGACCGCGAATGTCCCTAGGGTCTTCTGACTGATACTACGCTTCAGGGCTTTTAACCTAGGGGATTCGAAAGCAAAGCAGAAAAGAGAAAAGAGGTTTTTGCAGTTTGCAAGGTTGTGCTGCAAATCGGGATTTGTGACCGCATTAAAGATTGCCATCTCTAGCTCAGCACGTAGGCTCGCAAGAGTTCATGTGATTCACTTCATTATGAAGTAAATATCTTTTTATGTGACCCAATCTACCAAGAAACACGTATTCAATTTTAGGGGAGGGGTCAGAATTTTAACTGATGGAGGTCCTTTATTATGTTTTACTTTCAATTATTGCCAGCCTTCGCAACGCACCTGAAGCCCACAAATAAGCTGAATAGAATGTCTTTTCATATTGAATTACGAAAAACGAAATTCATTTTCAGAATCCCATGAAAGCAATACCAGGCTACGCACTTCTTGGCATGAAAAAATAAATAAGTAGTAGATGGATGAAGGGGCAATGCAGCACCAAAGACGAGGAATGGAGTTGAAGAGAGGACAGTCCAGGTATTCATATAGCTGAATTCGCTGCATGAACCCGTATCGACACTGGAGCGATAATTTTTATTCCTCTCGTGGCCTCTGTATTTACAAGAGGTCCACACATGTCAACTACACTCTGTTGGTCACTAACTGACTACAGGACACCTCAAAACAGCTATATAGTTCTCAATCTTATTGATACTAAAGCAAAGCAAAGTAAAGGGTTATGCGTTACCGCCGAGATATTTTTATAGCTCTTTGCTGTTAATAAGGGATCCGCACGTACCCACTTCACACAGTTGGTCACTATCTGAGCGAAAACACCTCAGACAGCAACCAGGCAAATAGTGAAGAGTTCTCATTCTAAGCGATGTCGTTTCAAAAGAGATCAAATAGAGTCCAGCGTTGGTATCGCGCTAACACATAGTACCGTGCCATTAACAAGATGTCTTCACAAATCAACTGCATCCTATCTGTCACTATCTGACTCGAGAGCACCTTAATGTAAACACAGGAGGCAACTAGCTGAGCAGTTTTTATTTCACCCGGTACAATGTGAAGCCAGATTGAGAAGGGCGTGGTGATGGTGCCGTGCTGTTGGGAGCCCTTTGTCATTAACGTGAGGTCCTCGCATATAGATTAAGTCAAATTGGTCACCACCTGACTGGAATACACCCCAAAGCAACCACGGAAGGCAGCTGGCTGAGAATTTCTCATTCAGTTCAATGCTATAGGCAAACGGATAAATTGGATTGTAAAGTTGTTATGTCTTCTTCCGTCTTTAATTGCTCTCAGGACGTCCCACATCATGTTTGTCACATGTCCAAGTTTGTGTCAGCCACTAACTGAAGGATATTTCATAATAAAACTGCTTTCATAATGCTCTGTGGCGATTAACTTTGCATGACCCGAGTGCTGTTTATACTTAAGGCTACTGGTATAGATGCGATGTATTTTGCTAATAGTGCTTAGCCATATTAGTAAGCTCAAGTGGAAGCGCTCATACTTTAACGCAAAGTCCATGCAACAGATTCGTCTGCATTTTGCAACAGCCTTTGGTAAAAGGGATGCTACCAACCGTTAGTCCACGTTCCCGCGTTGTGCAGTAGACATTTGCTAGCTCTTTTTATTACTTGAACTAGGGTCCTATTTGTTTACTTTCGTTTGATGAAGTACGTTACAGACCATCTGCGAAACTGATAATTGGCAGGCGAGCCATCAGAAATGGGCTGCGTTCTCCAAATAACATAAGCAACTATTTGTTTTGCCTCTAAACCTAGAGGAACATAAAACATAAATCGCTCGATTGTTTCATGATTTGCAGTAGCGGAATGGTGGCTTCTTGAAGCTCGGGAAGTAACTCTATGCGGTCGCTCTCGATTAGCCCTTTAAGTGCTGCTGTGGCATTCTAATCATGCTAATGGTTTTACTACTCAACTTGGATGCTTCCATGTGGCACTAAGGGCAAGACGGGGACAGCATGGTAGAATGCCGGCACATTTATTCCTTGTAAAATATAATCACTCTTCAATGCAAGCTGGCGTTTGGATAGACTAGCTTGATTATAAAATTTGCAAACATTCCATGGGAAGCTAAGTACCACATCGTTAAGCCGTCATCAAGGCTACATGGGAGAAAAGGGTGTCCCCATGGCTGCGTCGTTATTGGTGCCCTTGACGCGACCACCAACAAAGCAAACATTCCGTGGGAAGCTAAGTACCACACCGTTAAGCCGTCATCAAGGCTACATGGGGGAAAAGGGTGTCCCCATGGCTGCGTCGTTATTGGTGCCCTTGACGCGACCACCAACAAGGTTACATAGGCCCATCAACTACTATTGCTTTATTGGTGCCCTTGACGCGACCACCAACAAGGTTACATAGGCCCATCAACTACTATTGCTTAATAACGACAAGTATTGCCCAAAGGTGCCCTTAGGATCAATCCAATCTGCTTACATCATTTAGCCTACACGGACAAGTAATGTGTAACACAAATGCGTGACGGTGAACATCCCTCTTTCCAACATGTTTAATCGTTGGTTTTGTTACTTGTTAGAATTTCGCAATGAAAACCTCTACTACCGCTCTGATTTGCCGCCATATAGGATGGTTTGAGGGTAAGACTACGTAAATTGCTTTACAATTAGCCTTGTCAATGCTTTCAATGCCAGCAACCTATTAGCTTGCGTCCAATCAAAATATATATTTTGCACAAATTCACGTTTTATGTTACATATCAAGTAATGATTAAACCTAGACGATGCCGTGAGAAAGTATTTTGCATGTCAGCCAACTTCCTGTTAGCTCTTTCATTAAGCATCAATTAGTAGCAAAAAATGCATTGTAGAAGGATTTTCCAATTCGAGAGAAGTGGTTTTAAAGAGAACTTATGCACATAAGGTGAAAAATCTCTATGAGATAGTTTACGCCAAGTTATCAGAGGGTGGCGTTGTCGGTGGTGTCGGTGGCGGTTAAGGTTTCTGCAATGTTGGCTTTGAAGATGCTTTTGTCTGGAGACAGGTGAGGGTGATTACAATGACGCACTTGTGGAGTATGACTGTCGCATTTGCATTTGTATGGGTAAGTGCTATTGCGTTTGACACTCAGTAAACAGGTAGAAGAATAATTTGGTGAGTGAGATTTGGGTGGAGTATGATCACATGCTGTAATTTGGGGTTTTAGTGAAGGCTACATATGAACATGGTGTGCACTACATGTGTCATGTGCTAATGTGCTTACTGACGCGTTTATTTAGTCTTCCGGAATCACTGTTTGTGCGAGTAGGCAGCATAAATAAACATATAACAGGGAGCAATAACTGTGAAATCGAGCCCGCGTTAATCGATACACCTTTTCACTGGTGAGTGTGCAAGTGTCGTCGCTATGTGTGAACCTAACAAATGCGAATATTTGGCATTCTCACAGCAAAGAATATACCTGTGGGCCGATGTACCTTAATTTACACAAGTGCATTGAATGAGAAACGTGATATAATAGAAGATTATTAATTGTGCCGCATTTCAGAATTGACTACTGGGGTAATAAATAAATCGAGGAATGGCAAACAGGAAATGCTATGCTGCTTAATATCGAGACGACGCAAGATTGCATGGGTAGGTTTTGATGTATTTGGTGTTCGGATCCATCTAAGAATGGTCTAATATCAAACATAGTTGTTCTATCGAAATTCTAAAAAATGCTTAGCCAAGAGTAACCCCCGAGGTTCTGTGGTGCATGCTGTGTACCAATTGATCAATTTCTACTTGTTGTTATTTTATCAGTTATTGCTACTTTTCTGCAAAGCAGAATAGTAAATGCTCTTCGAATGCACTGTGCTATTCGTTTGTTCAATACCAGGTCATCTTCAATGTCTCCTGATAGAAAGAAATCCAGAGAGGAAGTATCCAGTCCTCGATGGAGCGCCATTGCTACTAGCGCAAATAAAGGCTTGAGTGTATTCCACGAAGTCAAATTTTTCTGAGTTGGAAAACTAACCAACTTATGCAAAATTGTGTTGTGTCATCTTGATAGTTAATCAATGTACTCCATCAAGACTCCTTCAATTTTTAGCTATGGAGCATTCTGGTGAAATCCATCAACTATGCCTATGACTTAAGCTGTTTTCAGGCAATTAAATGGTCAAAGGAACTGGCACTTTACAACCGTGTATACATTTACTAAAACATGGTTTCCAAGACTCTCTAAAGATCCTTCAAATGCTATCACATGGCCTTCGGGAATCGATTCAGTCAAATTTTGTAGTTTGGCTGTGTTAACGGAGCCTCGTCAGAACTTGGTGATACCGCATGCACTATGTGCCTACATGCCCAGTAGTACGTTTGTTCGACTCTCCGGGATCGTTGTTTAAAGGAGTAGGCCATAATAATATATGTGAGTTGCATCAGGAACGAGATACCATAAAATAGGTTTATCAGAGACTTTATCAAAGAACTATATCTCTGAGCCCAAAGCCAAGGGTCGAAAGTTTTATTTGTTGTCTGCAAGCATTGCACATAGTGCTAATTTTGCCGAAAAGTTTTAAAATGTCATGTGGAAAAGTACACAGCTCCATGTCACCAATAATAATTACAGAATTCTGGAGCCCTGAGTTGATGCATCATCTTATGCTGGAATCGTGGCATGTGCTCATTCGCAAGCACATGCAACTCTAACAGTGTGGCCAGCAAATACTGCGCAACTTGCAATGCGAAATGCATCATGCAAGAAACCCATGTAAAATACTGTTCTAAAGCATATACAATGAGCATTTGCATGCTTCGATCCTAAGTTATCAGTCCGTTTTGCCGGAACTTTCGATGTAAGACGAGCATCCTTCCTTTGAACTATGGCGTACGCCGTTGCTTTCGAAAAGTATGAGCGAGACTGAGAAAGTTGAGGCAGTGGGGTACGCTTTATGCCGAACAGCGATTTCTCTATAGCAAAGTCTAAAAAAGGCTACTTGTAGCATTAATAACGAAGAGGAGCACCAGCGGCATTTGTCACTGTCTCGTTGAACCCTTATGAGTGGTGCCTAGAGAGATGACTGAGGAAAATATTTTGACCTAGATAAACATTATAGCCTCTGCTGCTTTAGATGCCATGCTAATGGCATGTCCACATGCAAACAGACTCTGGCCGGTTTTGTTTGCTTGCATTTTAGGATGTTTTTTCACTCCCAGGTCTTTCAGATCTCTTCGGAAGTAATTTGAACCCCACAATATTCTTCCACTTTGCATAAATGTTCTTATCTGTTTTCTCCTCGCAAAGTAAGGCTAATAGCGAAACATATAAGGTTTATCAGAGACTTTATCAAAGAACTATGTCTCTGAGCCCAAAGCCAAGAGTCGAAAGTTTTATTTGTTGTCTGCAAGTATTGCACATAGTGCTAATTTTGCCGAAAAGTTTTAAAATGTCATGTGGAAAAGTACACAGCTCCATGTCACCAATAATAATTACAGAATTCTGGAGCCCTGAGTTGATGCATCATCTTATGCTGGAATCGTGGCATGTGCTCATTCGCATAATTTCGATTTTGAACAATGATGCAAATAAAATGATGTGAGAAAACCATCTATTTTATTACTGACAGCACATGCAACTCTAACAGTGTGGCCAGCAAATACTGCGCAACTTGCAATGCGAAATGCATCATGCAAGAAACCCATGTAAAATACTGTTCTAAAGCATATACAATGAGCATTTGCATGCTTCGATCCTAAGTTATCAGTCCGTTTTGCCGGAACTTTCGATGTAAGACGAGCATCCTTCCTTTGAACTATGGCGTACGCCGTTGCTTTCGAAAAGTATGAGCGAGACTGAGAAAGTTGAGGCAGTGGGGTACGCTTTATGCCGAACAGCGATTTCTCTATAGCAAAGTCTAAAAAAGGCTACTTGTAGCATTAATAACGAAGAGGAGCACCAGCGGCATTTGTCACTGTCTCGTTGAACCCTTATGAGTGGTGCCTAGAGAGATGACTGAGGAAAATATTTTGACCTAGATAAACATTATAGCCTCTGCTGCTTTAGATGCCATGCTAATGGCATGTCCACATGCAAACAGACTCTGGCCGGTTTTGTTTGCTTGCATTTTAGGATGTTTTTTCACTCCCAGGTCTTTCAGATCTCTTCGGAAGTAATTTGAACCCCACAATATTCTTCCACTTTGCATAAATGTTCTTATCTGTTTTCTCCTCGCAAAGTAAGGCTAATAGCGAAACATATACCCCTCTCATACCCATAGCAGTGATATTAAATTAACCCGCATTTTGACACCCTCGAACAAGTGTAGGGTGAAACACTTTGACTTTTAGTAGTTATTCCGGAGAAACACTTTGACTTTTAGTAGTTATTCCGGATGCATGAGACAACTGCTAACGATTTATTCAGATTTATGGGAAACCATTTGCTGATCTGAAAAGTAATTGATAATTTTATTTATCGGCAAGGCCCATAACCTGGTAAGCATAATGGAACTTCATTAATTTGAAAATGTTTAGACGGTTGGGCCATAATTACTTCCTCCAGTATTTGCCATCCGAGACAATCGTAGTACATTTTCGAGACCACCCACTGATATAAACAATGATGTCAAAAAGTCCAGCGAATGTTTGTTAAAACACATAAATACGTGGAGCAGATGGTGTGCACCAAGTACGTACCCGGCCACAATCAATGCTACCAAACCACAGCATGCTATTGCACTCGAGTCTGATCTGCCTTTACCTCCTTGTATTTATCTCCTACCAAGTGTCTCCTGTGGTAGTGCCAAATGGCGATACTGCACGGAAATTGGAAATGGATTTGCTTGAGGAGCCTGATCTTCCGGAAGATGAGGTACTGACTGAGTTGGAGGAAAATCTGCTAATGGAACAACCCAACAGAGCTGAAAAGCAGAGGGATGTCCTCATGTCAGCTGGATGGCGTCGTTTTCGACAAAGGCTTAGGCGTGCTTTTCGAAGGATCGGTGATAGTGTTCGAAAGGTTTTCNGAAAAGCAGAGGGATGTCCTCATGTCAGCTGGATGGCGTCGTTTTCGACAAAGGCTTAGGCGTGCTTTTCGAAGGATCGGTGATAGTGTTCGAAAGGTTTTCAGAAAGCATGGAGATGTCCTAATTTCCACAATCCTTAAAGGCCTCTAAATGTTTGCAAATAGCCTTACTCAGTGTTGCTATAAGTCCATTTTAATAAAATGTTCCTATGATGGAAATAAATTTTAATAAAATGTTCCTATGATGGAAATAAAAGAGGTTCAGTAATGTCGGCAAGCCCCTCATCTTCTTCCGAAAGTACTTCGTTGACTGCCCAAACAACGAATTAACAGCCTAGGTGCGTTAGTTAAGATAGGAATGACACCATTGACTAGTCTGATCGTACATTGTATAACTTTTCCGCACCAACCAATAAGCAATGGGTGCGGTTTGATCTCTTCGTTCATACCGGTGCTGATGTGCTTGAATCCACCTCTGATTTGTCAGGTTAGGCAAAATGGTGAAGATTGGTTGAGAAAATGGCATGTAATTATCGAGTTGACAGAGCGAGATCGTCGAGTCTATCCAATTTTTCTTCAAGATTACCAGAGATGGGAATTTTTAAACTCCAATTCTCGAAGAAGTAGACCAAGGACTAATTAATAAGTTCCTCGAGATAAATGCATGTTTTCTAGAAGAAGAGCTTTAGCAGGAAACTGGCAATCACACAAAGCACATCACAACTAAAGATTGACGAAAGCGTCCCTGGTCTATGCAAACATCTTTATTTAAAGTGCGCAAAGGGCACTCAATGACGTTTTGACTGTCATGAGTGCTGTTGACTTCACTCAGATGCATGTGAAGCTAATCAAGGCAGTCAGCATGAAAAATTCTTTTGTGCGAACAGAAAAAAGGGATGATTGTTGAAGCGGTGATCAGACCACCAAACTTATAAACATAAGAAATAATTTCATTCTGATTGCCCTTTGTTGGGTAACAGCATTAATTAGAGAATTCGCCGATCGCTAGCTCAAACAATCACTTGGATGATGATCAAGCAAATAACATGGTAATGCCACTGAAAAGGGAAATTGAAATGGCTCGTCACAAACACTACTGGCCTGTTTGCTGTCGCACGATTATAGATTCATTGGAATAAATATATTGGGTGCTGACATTCATTTGTCATCTTTGGCTCACCCAAAGCGTAAAGCAATTCTAATGTGTCAGCTAGGAAAATAGTTATTGTTCGTGGCTGTCAGAAACAGAAGCTTTAACAGTGATTCATGTGGCAGACTCCACATCAGCTTGCTCGGTTTCCTCTTGGGGTCGACCACACACATGTTTATACTTGACGACTTTTAAAAGTCCTGTGGTTTAATAGATCCTAAAGCTTAGTATCATGGGCTAGGATTCGTCTGTCATAGGAGTAATGACGGAAAGACA
>LWMK02000982.1:0-13711 GCA_001693075.2 Taenia saginata
ACAGACGCTGATTATTTGTTAGTAGCAGGTGATACGTACAATCGATTATTTCAGTTCAATAGAGTTGTTGTTAAATGGATTCTTCTCATTGTGCCGGCTATGGGCTATAATACATTTATCAGTACTAGAATTGCATACACTATTGCACTGGAAGGACATGTCTCATGAAAAATGAAAGCTAGTTAAGCTGTATCGTGCCCCATAGCTTGTCATCCACTTCAATTCATCACCATCTCAGCCCCTAGCACAACGACGCGCCTTGCGTTTGAAGAGTCCAAGTCATGACAGAGATTTGACAAGGCGGCTTGCGGTAATTGAGAGTACTTCTACATCAAAGAAGCCTCCGTCACACCTAATTCGGGTGGAGCCATTCAAGGATTCAAGAACTGTGCCAGACGAGATGTGTGTCGATTAGCTGAACAGAGCCAGGTATCAGGAGTCCCCATCTCAACTTCTGGTAGTTGATGTAGCAATCAAAGTGGGTCACATAGTCGGCTAGAAAGGGCTAATCAGGAACACAATTTGGCTTGAGAGGGATTGCACGTGGGTTGGAGGGGACAGTGGCATAGTCGATCCCATCCGCAAGTCATGAACCACCGCCTCCTTGTACAGTCCTCAATTGATGCTTCTTTAGCATGACTCAGCACAATTAAGTGTGCCAGCGTGGACTGTCCTTTGGGCATACGCTGCTTGTTTGTCTCCTGAACTGCCCACGATAATGGGGAATAGAGGCTCTACACGCGCTTAAGAAGCCACCTCTCTACTCAGGTACGCCATTAACAAGTCGGCAGCAGAGACGGAGTCAGGGATTCTGCTGTAAACCAGATTTGTTTTTGACCTTCATACTCTTTTGTCTTTTCGCTACTTGGGCCTAATGTAGCCCTCGAATGAAGCTGCTGTCTCCACAAGTAAAGGCATAATAAGTGCAAGCAGTGTGATTCAGTGGCTCTTGTAGGAAGGGATCTGTAATGCAACCCTTTGTAGATTTATTGAGTGTTTACTGTAAGAGGGATACTTTAAATTAAGTGCTGATCTACGCACTCGGGAGAGGCGGCTTAGGCACGAGAATGTGAAAATGTTGGTGTAGGAATTGTGGAAACGTGGGAAGTTGGGTGCACAGCATTACACAATCCAATTAATGTAGTACAAATTTCTTCTCTTTATCCACAAGGTATACACATGAAACGAGTTGTTTAGATTCGGCAAAATTTCTCAACCCTCCCCGTCCACATTGCATGTACACGACACTTATCACTAAAATATAACAAATTTTGGTGATATGTATCTGCCACCTTTATCCGCTGTTTACAGCACATTTCTCCGTCGAGGTGCAACATTTTCGACCATCAAAGAGGAAGCCGAATGCAATGCTACAAATAAAAACAGTCCGGATTATCGGATTTTGCTTTTTGAAGACAGCTACTGCACTTTTGGCTTAGTCAAATTTGAGCATCACAAGGGTAGCGGTGTGTGCCGATGGGATGCCATAATATTGATAAAAACAATCATCCTCATCTTTTCTGCTGCGCTGTCGTCGTCATCTTCTTACATCAGCCTTTGGAGGTGGTGACCCAATTTTATAGCCGCTGCAGACATTTCATCACCCACCATCATCCAACTTTCTTCCCTTCCTTCTTACCGATTTTGTAAACGCCACCCTTCAGGGAGGTGATCTCTATTTTAGGTTGAATCACTCTCTGCCTGTGAATTCTTTAAGAACTATCCTACGCCAGGCAGGGAGAAAGGTCATTGACAAGATGTGTCATGCCACACAACAGCTGCTTTTGCACTGACAAAGGGGTAGACTGCAAGTAAAAAGCGCAGATTTTTTGGCTAGGAAGCGTCAGCTATTCGAGTGGCAATTGAGATCGCGGGTCACATATGAGTGACCGCAGAAGGGGTTAGGTCGAATACACTAAATCCTCAGCGTCAGGGAGCTTTAATCCTTATAGGTTGATTTAAAGTGTGCTTACGCATGACTCAATCCTTGTAATTATTATGCAAGGAATGTAAGAAGGTATTTTAACGTTGACAGCACAGCACAAAGGCGGCCAGTCAAGAGATAAAGATGATAGAAGAAGAGTCTCCTTTTTCACCGGCACGGTCAACCAGGTGAGCTTTAAACATGCTAGAAACGATGCTAAAGTGACAATGCGTGATACATTTTTTAAAGGCTCCAGAGTTGAGCTGGCAATATTTATAAAAAGCAATGGGATGCACAAATGGAGTAGTTAGGCTTCTGAGTGCGTGTGTTTGGATTGCTGCTCCTTATGGCGCCCGGTAATGCTTTCATCATCTTCCATGTTAATCACTGGAGCTCTGTTTGACGATCTGCGCATCCAATTCTTGATTAAACAAACCACCATCCTCGCCTCGTTGTTTTGCCTGGGCTAGCTGGTTCAGAACAGTAGACATCCATTCATTCAAGATGGTGACAATGATGGAAAATAAGACGATGTCGATATTCTCAGGTGGATTGACAGTCAGACCAGACAGGTGATTATGCACGAGGTGGACGAGTTTATGCATGGATAGGGGGATGGTGAGATGCAAGATGAATCAACTGTGAAGAGACCATTGGCAGAGGAATAATTAGATGGATGGTTGGGTGCTGGATGTCTGATTCGTGGACTAAATCAGTGTTGCAGGAGTTTTCATGGATCCGGTTTAGCTCCCGAATAAGGCAGCCATTGGACAGGACTTCCCCACTGTCGNTAGACAGAACTTCCCCACTGTCGTCTTTACCTGCCGAATATGAGTAAGCAAAGTATGTACAGCGCGAGCGTACTTGGAATAGACATATAACCCTGTGCCTAGCCCATATAACCTTCATTGGAACAGTCTCAAAGACCAGTCACGAAAAGGAAAAATTGAAGCGAGAACGCCTTCTGAAGTTGAAAGCATCCTTAATAGTTGGATGGATACATGGTGGTGTGTATCTTACAACAAATAACCTTGATAAAGACGGACGAATTCTAGATGAGTTTGAGCCAAAGAAGTGTCCAAAACAGACAAGTTTTTCCAGTCATCGTGCGTTGCCAAAAAATAATTGGACCAAAAATTGCTTTAATTAGACTAAAATTGGAATGGACCTTTAAGCACGATAATGTGCGAATTATTGTTTCTAGTTTTGGGCTCAAATTCCATTTGTTAATTCATTTAGGGCTATATTTATAAATGTATAATTGAGTACACCGGCGACTCCTTTTCATCAAGGTGAAGCGCCTTGCTAACACAAAGTGGAACCCTGTCTAATTATGATTGATGACCTAGACGTGGGTGGATTGGAAAAAATTGAAACGCTATTTGCTATTCAGTCACATAAGGCTCTGCTTGAAAAGCATTCGTTAATGCTATGCACTCGCGACATCTTTCAAGGTTCGCTCACACACTGATGCATTCCACGTTATTAGGCTCCTAGTGTTTTATACCAACAGTATATCTCAATTTGACTGTTAAGGTCTAGAGGTGACCCTTTCCTACCATCATGCATAGGTAGCAGACCCTGCGGATACTATGTTGTTTTCGGTTTCCTAAATCTGCTTATAGAGGATCTCTGCTTGCTTATTTACTCCAACTGTCTTCCTATCACAAACAGACAAGAACATTTCTATTCGGCACCGCTTAAGATTTGTTTTGGAGAAAATCCTAGTAAACAGGTAGACATGTAATATTATTGTGCCTCACTGTCAACGGTTCAGAAAAAATGAGGCGAATTGTGCCTTGATGCTAATAGCTAACAAGATGATTAGTGCATCCGAACGTTGCTTTGGTCAAACCGGTGCTCACGCGGGTAAACTTCGATTCGTGACGTCTAGAATTCGGTTTAATATTTCGTTGAAATCCATCCAACAACACGATTTAGCTTAATCAAAATAGGTACAGCCGCTTGAATCAAACCTCGAAGCGCACCTGTTGTTCTTAAAAAAATGATAGTTTGAAGGTGTCAATAACTGGTAATTAAGGGATTCACCTCATTCACTCCTCAAAAATGGGACGGAACTTGCTTAACCACATAATCGCCACGGTTAATTCTCACCAAAATCTGTATTATAATGGGTAAGTCAAGCTAAATACGCAGCTGGCCCTTTTAACGTAAAAAACAGTAGTGTTGATCAAACTTGGAATACGTTTAGCTAACAGATGGAGATAATGTAGCTTCAAACAACAACAGGGGATTTTTGGGCATAGCTTGTATAAAGTGCACAACTCAGTCAAAGGTGGCTTCAGTTCGCGTCAGTGGTGGACCAGGTAGAGGGTAGCAACTCATCCAGTATCGGTCATGGAAGTATACACCACAGAAGTATCGATTACTGAACACACCGGCACATAATTGTCCACAAAGCTACACAGAAGAAGTAGTTCCCCATTCATCATAAAAAAGGATGTAGTGGCAAATCTCAAGACGAGAACAAGGCAATCTGACACAACGGTAGATTTTTCTCAAGTCTTTGCGGAACTAGGTTAAAATTGCCATATTAATATTGCATAGGATTTACTCAGCCGTAAATAGAAATGGGCAAGCGATTTCGCCCTAGTTTAGAAGGGCTAAAATTTTAAATTTTAACAAGTAAATTGAAGCACAGCAGCAAAAGGGTGTGTTTTGTCTAGAATTTGCTTAAAAGTTGGTTTTTTAATGCCTTCATTCGGATTGGTGACGAATGTTCTCCCCTGCCTTAACCTTGTTCGCGTCAAAAGACAGATCCAATTAAGTTCTGTCTTTTCGAGCTCAAGACGGTTAAAGAAGTTCTGCGAGATTTTGTGCATTCGCTTAGCTGATTGTCAAAATGAATCCCTACCCCTGTTCATTATGTCCCTCGACATACGCCAATGAGATCCTATACCTGGCACACATGGCACGCGTGCATGAAGGTAAACATCGGTCGCCAGCTTGGGCATGTTAATGCGCATGGGTTGCACACGAAATCATAAGTATCTTGGGTAAAATTTTTGTACTAACTTGCATTTGGGACTATTTAATGCTACGGATTAACAGGTTAGCTGAAAAGGTTTCAGCCACGCTATCGCAACACATTCACATTTGTTGACGCTCCGTTAATATTTTGTTTCGAAGTCTCCAACTTTGTCTAGTAGACCTACCTGGAAGTTGTCCGTCATGCTTCAAGATGCAAAAAACCGTCGGAAGAGTTCTACTACATCAGAAATGTAAGGAAACTCACAAATTATTTATGGTCCTTCCCCTACACCGACGCCTTTGCTCATATGAACAAGATTTTGCCTCCTACAATAGCATCAAACCACGCTGTGTCCCCCATATGCCTCCTACGATTCCAAAGTTTTGAACCACTTTTAAAGCACTTTATTGAAGGACACATCAGTGAGTTAACATATGATCATCCAGTCTGATAGCATGTAACCATTCTTGCTATGCCATAACTTTGACGCGCCTACTGAATTCCCACGATTTTGTACTCAATCGCAGCGCGCTGTAGCTCAAACCTCGGCGTCTTTTGAAGCACGCCTGTACTGTACGGAATGCTATGAGGACCATCCAACGTGGGAGGCGCTGCAAAATCACTATCGTTCACGTCATTTCTGTGCGCATGCCTTTGACTGCTATGCCCAGTTCGCAGTGAGCTTTGCAATAACTCCATCACGTCCTTTGTTTGCAGCTATTTGGCAAGGACTTTTCAACCAAACGAGATAAGACCTACCTTCCCCTTGACCAGGTTTGTAAGTTCTCAAAGAATTTTATGTCAACTTATCCTTTTCATTGGAATGCTAGCGCATGAATTTAGAATTAGCCTCTAATACAGTTTCTATTGTTCCATGAAACCTGGCAAATCAACGCAGAAATCGGCCGTCATCTAGTTGATAAAGGAAGCGTTAGAATGGCCACTTGGATGCTTCAATACCATTGCAGGCTGACGTCGGGTGACCGACAATCGCGCACATTTGCATAGGCAATTGAGTTTATTTAAAGTGTGAATAGCGTTTTGAAGCACAAGGCGATCTGCGTTCATCCATGCTTTAGGTCCATTCGATGAATGATCTCCATTCAACTCCCGCGGACGAGATTTGGGCATTTGCCTTGCAGTCAAAGCATCGTACAATTTCAGCCTTTTGTATCGTACAATGGTACTTATGTATTGGTTAACAATATATGCATATGTACTGCCACTTTTTATTTTTAAATGCTTTTACTTGCTCCAGCAATCAAATTTAAAGGGCATTTAGTCTGACAGCTTGGCAATCCGGGTGGAGTCTTCAGACTCTACACACCACGACTTATGGAGCCATAGCCACTTTATTTTGCGTTTTACCACCAACCGCTTTGAATTAGTTGATGTGGTAGAGATGAAAGGCGAAGGAGATGGCCGATGTATCGAAGCTACTGCTAATTGAGCTGTGCGTGTCAAATTTGAAAAGGATTTTCCTTGTCAACAATTCGGTGGTTAGTTAGCAGATAATAATTCCCGGACAATTGTAAAGCACAACTTCGACTGCTGATGGTATAAAATATTGGCTGCTGCTAAAATTGATGGTTTCCAAATGACTCCTGCTCAAGTCCGGTAAGCTGAATCCGGTGAATGTTCAATTGTATGCTTTGTTAAACTTAGCCTTTATGCATCGCCGGCCTTTTAGCACCACCGCATGACTTTGTATTTTCCACTGACCGCTTTAATTTAACGTAAAGGTTTTATGTAGCTGGCAGCCATGGTCCACAGCCCACTTATAAAGTGGCGTAATTCTGTGCAAGTTCTATGTTTCGTGGACTCTCCACCTAAATTGTCTCATAAAAGGGAAGGTTTGGTGCTGTAAAAATGCGGGTGTCCCGCCATTTGCAGCAATTCAGATTGCCTTTTAATTCTAGTAAAACAAAAGAAGTATGCGATTAAAAGTCAGTTGCAGCTTGGCAATTTTTGCCTTATTCACTCACCCACACACCGTTGGGAGTGTTCAGTCTTTCAGCGGTTCCCGTTGAAGCGCGTACCTTGCCTTCTGCACTGGCACATCATGCTTTGCTAGTCGATGAGTAGTTGACTATTGTGGTGAGCATTGCAAATGGGGCAGTCTGCAGATGAGAAGGCTTTCATCGCATGGGATGCCCCTTGCTCCACGAATAAAAAACCTGCAGTGCACTTCATGCGGAGGGTATGGCCTATGCAGCTGCAATGGTTTTTCCACCTTACAGTCGTTGGCTTGCTTTTATTAATTCTTCTTCTGTCGTATACATGACACGCGCAGTGTTAAATAGTTTGCTCAATCCATTGCATCACCATCTATTTCTCCCACGTCTCCTTTGTGAGACAGGGTGATTGCGGCAACAAATATATTTGAATGTTAGGTGCATCCAAACGATGCATCACCAACGTTGACTTCAATCAAGTCAGCTAACAATCCATAGTCGATTCTCACTAAACTTCGTCTCAATATAAGGCCATGGCTGAACTGCGTTGCATTTTGCGTCTGCTCCAAAGGCTTTTTGTGAGGCAGGGACTCGTGTAGCCTGTGATTTGCTTCCTTTCTCGGCTTTATCTTCGCAAGTGCATGCGCCCACAGCTGCATCACCAAAGTCTCAAATCTCAATTTAAGCAATCTTAGAATCGGTGCAAAGCACAGCATTAACTTTAGCACCCTATTTACGTTTCCATTTTGTCAATCCACGCACCCATCTTACGAGTTTCGTAAAGTTCTGGCCAAATGCTTGAGGTAACCTGCTATACGCAGAACGCTACGGAATATCATTTGATTGGTCAGTGTCAGTGCTGACTTGCTTGTGCTGTGCGTATTTGGTAACCAGCATTCAGTGTACTAGGGCTGGACTCATGCTCTAAGGGCGCAAGGATTATTGCATTACTGTTCAGAAGCTTGTTTAGCTTGTTTAGCAAAACTGAAGCTGGATTTCCTTCTAACTTTGTTACTTTTGCCTCTCAGTATCCTATATTGAAAACTAGTAGTGGGAAACATAAGAGAGTCTTTCAAATCCTTAGTGTGGAAAATTGGGAACATGCCATTCTGTGCTACCATGTTCGGCTTCCTGCATTTAATGTACTGCAGCATACCTCCATCGTTCATTTTCATCAGATTAGCTTAGGGGACCGTAGTGCCTTTTGCGGATTCATGACATAGTCTATGGTCAGCTCTTCTAAGGACTGCTTATTTCTTTCTCTAGAGAAGAAAATACTCAGCCGGTTTCAACCCACATTAAAAAAAATTGAATCTTCCCCCAATTTTAGCAGCATCTGCTTTTTCATAAGCTAGTTTTACTACAATTGGTGTGGCAATTCTCTTCCTTGCAACTAGCAGGCTGATTTGTTCAGTGCTTTTTTACCTGTGGCATTATAAACAGCTGGTAGCCATCGTGATCATGCCAGTTTGGGATGCACTTCCCTCTCTAAACAGCATGAACACAGTCGGATTAAAGTCCACTGAGATGGGGACCAAGGCCACCTATGCGGGTAAAATGCGGCACATGGAGCACATCACAGCTGTGGCATTATAAACAGCTGGTAGCCATCGTGATCATGCCAGTTTGGGATGCACTTCCCTCTCTAAACAGCATGAACACAGTCGGATTAAAGTCCACTGAGATGGGGACCAAGGCCACCTATGCGGGTAAAATGCGGCACATGGAGCACATCACAGGTTACGCCATCTTTGGAGCAAGGTTTTTGTTTCAGTTATGTTGGTCCGCCCACCTATAAACTACTCAGCTTGCAACGCTTAATACATGGCCAACTAAGCACCCTTTATCATGGCGTGATGCGCCCGCAAAAGGCTGCACTACCCGTCGGATGCAAAGATGAAGGTTGCGTACTAATAGAGGAATAAGGAGCACCGTTACTGGCATGCGCAAGGCCAATAGGAAGGACTTTGTAACACGTGTTTGACTAAGCGTAACTCTTGTATGAGAAGCGTTCATTGAACAATCACAAATGGTTTCTACTGCTTGTAGTGTTCCACCTAGTCAGTACCCTCCCTTCACGGGAACGAAGGTCAAGAAGCTAGAAGTGAAAACGGAATCTATTACACTCAAGGCCATCGGACTTGCGCTGAAGACAAGCCACTAAATGTGAGTTTCCATGTCACAGCATTATCATCGGCTACTCAGAGCTGTCAGCTTATGCACTTTGGTATCGATGCCTGTGCGTCCAGTTTGCCTAACTTATATGAACCGAATCAAGTAGAGGGTAGCTTGCTAATAAAATCGGTTAAATAGGATTAAGGTGATCTACTTTGCGTATTAAATAAGTAACCCACGATAGCCGATTAACGTAAAGGAATGATTTTGCAAACAGAATATAATCTTTTACAAAACCTTACCAAACAGCGTGAAAGAGGGCACATGGGCTAACACATGTAGAAGGACTGCCTACGACGTTCAAAACTAAGATTTGTCAGTTTTCAGTAAACACAAACTACCTGCATAACTAATTATTTTCCTGAATCCAAGTTCTCATAGACTTTCAAATTACTCATGTTGCATCAATGCAACGTACTTATTAGAAAAAATCGGTCCGAGTACGTTTATGTGATGTTGGCTGCGGACATGGCGATATACAGGGGTGATAAGAAACTCTGATGTTGTCAGCGAAAAAACGGTAAACAGAAGAAGATCCAAAGTCAGGGGATAATTTACTCTCTTCTGAAGCGCCGTCTTTGACATGCAGCTGAGTTGATCCAAGAGCGGATTCAAGAATTGGTTTGGTGCTGATCAAGCTGAATTTTACTTTTCGCAAGGCCCTACCACTCTGTTCTGCTCGATGCGCAGGTTGAACCTCTAAGCGCACTTCAATTATAATTGAGGCGCGTTTGAATTTTTTGGCTGAGTTATTGCCACTCTGTACTCAACTCCGACTTTGCTTTCAGTAATTGGCAACTCTCATCTCTACCAGTGGTTTTCGCTTTTAGGATTCCTTAGCACTACATCTAAGCAGGGAAAAGTTGCTCTTTTAATAAGCGTGCACTTCTCGTGCACACCAAAGCAGGCTTTGTGGTAGACTAAATGGCATCAATTTGGGAAACCGATTTTCCGCATACGCTCACCAGCTATTGCCACACTGAGCTGGTCCTGCTATGCTGGCCTGGGGGAATCAGGACAATAATCGAGTGCTCAAAAGCAGATTAATCTTCCCCAACTTCTAATTAGACATTCCTTTTGCTGTTGCAGCTTTTGGTCTATAAAAATAGGGGAATTCGAACCGGCGCATTGCAAGCAATGTTTGCTCATCTCAGCCGCATCTGTGATATCCTCATTCGACGCGCATTGCCAATTACGTCGCGGACGTCTTAATGTGATCTGTCAACGACGACCAAGGGAACAGCCGACTGTTCACCCCGATACGCGGATGAATTTTACGCTACCGGTATGTTCCGATATTAAGTAAATTGCGTAACCACATGCCTCCTCTTAGGATGCTTGTGTTTAAGCCCATGCATNTTAACCAGATGCCTCCTCTTAGGATGCTTTTGTTTAAACCATGCATCAAATTTGTTTGCGTGGAAGGTAATCACACTCTCTTGGAGAAGGCTGTTGGACCAAAGATGTGTGCTTTATTAAGGTTAAGGTCACATGGTACTGATGCTGACCACTGCCTTCATTCATTCTTGGATGTCTGCCCAATTCCCTTAGCATATAATCTAACAATCAGAGCACCTCATTCTGCATTGTAGCCCCTTTTGGAATCTTAAGCTTGGGACCTGTGCCCATTTAGTGTGCTGGCCCGTCAGTGAGTGTGGATTGTGCTTCAAGTGACCTGTACTTAGGATCAAGTCAAAAATGGTTCATCCGTTAAACTGCAAGACATACAACTTGCTATCGATAAGCCACATATTGCTGATGCATATCCCTTTGTACAGCTACTTGCTGCTGCATTTGATTACGTGTTCTACTGCGTTGCCACCTCAGTCTTCTTCCTTTGTATCACTCGTGATTTAATGCTAGCACATCCGAGGGTCTTGTGCACACTTCCACAAAAGTTTGCTGTAACATTAGCATTACTTGGACGCTGTTTCATGGGGGAGAAATTCAGCTTTTATAAAGCAAAGTTACCACGTGATTTATCGCGCAAACTGCTCAATTTATGCTCCTGTGATCATAGGATATTTTCCTTTTACATTCGACTATGAACACGTATTTTGCAACTTGTTTTAGTGTCATGGTTACAAATCGCGGCCAAAAGTTCTGGCAAAACATGTGTGCTTGCACCATGCAATCAGCCACAATCATGCTGCACATTACAAAGATCGTGCAGATTAAGGCTAAATTGCAATTTAGTAGTTGTTCGACTGAGTTTTGAAGCGCGACCTGTCGAACTAGAAGAGCATCAGGCCCATTCATCTCAGCATCGACAATTAGCTGTTGTTGCAAATCCGAGTAGTCAACCTACAAACAAACTTATTTTTTTTACTCCTAGGTATAAGAAATCTTTTGGAAAGCATTGAAGGAGAGATGGCTGTTTTTTTACTTATGTAAACAGAAATAAGTCGATTGATGTGGGTTATTAATGTATACCGTTTTGCTGTTGTCAGTGTAAATGGTAGATGTGTAGGGCTTGCTCCATATAGGTAGATGGAAATCTCCTGAAGTGCTGCAGCTTAAGCATATTGTTGCCTGCAGATAATTCCCATATAAGCAAAGTGATTTTTCCACCTGCCTCTGTTCCCCAGATACAAAATGCCCTACTTCAAGTAAATTGAGTAGAAGGTCATGCCCTCCTTCCGAGAATAAGTCACTCTTAGGCCCAAACGCGAGGCTCAAGTGAATTTTGGTACTGCAACTGTATCGTTACTCAACCTGCAATGCTGTCTTGTCTCACATGCCAGTGGCATGGACGAAGTCTGGCAACCAATTAACTTCAAGGCAATTACAATTGTTTTTGCAAATCATTAAGCTATCCACTTGCTCCACTTGTTTGTGCCCAAATTTTGGTACAGGTAATTCCATTCCTTGCCTCGGTACAAGACTTTTGAAGTACCCGCATTCCGAATAGAATTCCCTCGTCTTAGCCAGTTGGGCCACCACCCCTCGGGATTACATGACGGTGAGTCAACCAAACCCCATCCAATGAATATAGATTTCGATTGTCAATTATATGCGCACTGCTCGTACCAATGCCAAAATTTTATTAAAGTAGCATTGACTTTTGGTCCCAGGTTTGATTAAAACAGCCCAATGCAATCATGTTTTAAAAAACCCCGTTTTAAGGATAAGTAGATGCAGCATGGCACTCTTTGAGAAAATACCATTATTTGGTTCTTTATTTTCTATGCTTTTTAGGATTCCCGATCCTGCCGCATGCTCCTGAAGGCAAATTATGTTCCCATCAACATGGCAATGAATTGTTTACGAGACGCAGTGCCTCAACTGACTGCATTTCGGTGATGCTTTACTGATCTGCCCTAATCGCACTGGCCATGAGACATTGGCAATTGGATTTGTTCAGTTCTCTAACAGATGCACACGAAAATTGCACGCAAATGGCTACATTCTGTTCATTTGGAAACTTTTGGGCCAAAGTCTTCGGAAAAATATGATAAACTCTTTAGAATGCGTAGTAATGCAGAAGTGTTTTTATTTACGTGGGTCAAAGTGGACGATTTGGACACTAAAATTCCAGTTAAATCGTCACTCTTGATGCTCTTTATCGTACCGCTTCAAGTTAAAATGAAATTGGTGTTTCATTTCAAATGCTATGAACTTAATGAAGACCGAGGGAAACAAACGTTCTGTAAGACAATAGTTTCTTCTTCGGAATTAAATCTGAGGCAAAGAATTCCGTTTTTCTCTACAATCATGGAAAATGGAGCCTTTTAGCCATAAGGCAGCTAGGTTTATCGGAAAGAGGGTGTTGTACACGATTAACTTAAAATAAGATACTGGAATTCACGCGGCCTTACAAGACAGGATAAAGCGACCTTTTGAAAATTCGCCGCCATGCATTATCCGTTGGCACAATGGTACCATCTGCAGCGCCCCTACATCAGGCAGTTGACTGTTCTCTTTCTGTTGTAGTTTGCTTCAACTGTCTCTCGATGGTTGCTAATCAGCCAGGGGCCACTAGGAATGTAGGTGCATGTGACGCAGCCTATTGCTTACTCATGCACTTCGACAATGAGAAAAAGGCTACCCAGGAAAGTGTCGATGCGTTAAAATGCGCTAAGTGGAAGAGGTTAGAAAGAAGAGTGGTCGCGAAAATGAACGAGGGAAATTGGAACATTAATGGAGGAAGCTGAAAGAGAGTGTGAATACAAATCCGAACACGTTATGCGGACGCTCATTTGTGTGGGTATGGAATGCTCACGAAAGCGGGTCTGCCGAGCACGAAGATTGACTGATGTATGAAATAGGTGGTGCTATCATCGCACTCTGACTTGCCTATATCCAATAGCGTTAGGTCATTGGAGCCAAGAGCAATTTGAAGAAGGACACCTAGCATAGGTTACGATCACATATGCGCCTATCAGCGCAAGGCAGGACTTTGTCTTCCCTCCTTTTTGCCAATGCATTACTTCATTCTTTCCCACCTCTATGTTTGTTTCATGTAGGTACTGCCACTGCTACCATCGCTACTTCAGCCACTTCAACTTCCGCCCTTTTTAACAGAGGCGGGAAGCCCGTACCTAATCTATGACAGCAAAGTTCATAAAGGAGTTGTTTTAAACCATGGTAATGCTGCACCTGTGGAAATTGTCGTTTTACTAGTACTAATAAAAGACAGATGTAAAGCTGTGCATACCTTATGTC